>VZSZ01008497.1:926186-936223 GCA_013398815.1 Ibidorhyncha struthersii
ACTGGTGTCACCCATCCAAGTTACTTTGCAGGCAGCTTTCTCTAGTCGTCACCCTCCCCCCGCCCCATCCCCCAATATCACTATTTTGCAAGAAAAAATGAATTATTCCTCACCTGGTTCACAGCTTTCAGAAACACTACACTTCTCGGACCTGGCAAGGAAAGGCAGACAAGAGAGGTGGTAATGGAGCAACCAAAGAGAGAGCTTAAAACCCAGTGATGTTGCATAGGACTGATCCTGGCAGGAGGGAGAAACGCCGCAGCCCCCTGCGATGCCAGGCAAGGGCTGCGGCGGGGTCCTTGGGGACACTGCACCCACTGTCCCAGGAGTGGCAAGGCATCCGTGGCTGCAGGGGGAAGCCACAGTCTGTGGGTTTCTCTGCAACCAAGCCCTGCTCCCAAACTCTACCCTGGCATCAGCCCTGCCGCTAGACACCGATGGATGTAACCACAGCAGAGAGCTCCTGAAAGCAAGAAGGGTTTTAAGCTTGGCTTTAAACTTGGTCTACTCCATCACTTTGCGGCAGAGAGCGGTGCATAAAGTATCATTACAATGTGGTTACTCACGGAGCTAAAGCAAATAGGGAGAAAGGAAAAAAGTCAATTGATTTAGTAAATATTTATTCTGCCCAAAGCTTTTCTCTCCTGAAAACTGGGCGCTATCCCAAACTTGCGTCTACAGTTAACTTTGCATGCTCAGGAATTTACCCAAGGTGTTCAGCATCCAAATGAGATTACTTTGCATTCTCAGGACGCATTTGCTTTCTGCGTCTCTCTTTCTTAAACAAGAACAACCACGGCGCTTTGGCAGTAAATGATCTAAGGAATAGCACTGGAAACCACACTCCCCCACAATGCTGGTCCTTCAGGAGGAAGGAAAACCCTTCTGAGCCAGCACCAAATCCCTGTTGGCTCAGGGGAGATGTTCAAAAGCACTCCTCACTCGCCTAAATCCACTCAGCGGTGTCAGCAGAACAAACTACAGGCGACGCGAAAGAAGCCAGGAGTGCTCTTGAAATGTTCTCCCTAAATGTGGTATGGGTAGAAAGGATCTCTGGTTTAGAAAGTACTGTATATATTACCTAGGAGCCTTGGGAAGAGAGGTTTTAAACTCTCCCACTTCAGGTCAAAGTCAACCTTTCCCAAGGGAAATCTGGGAGAAGGGTTTCCCTGGGGAGCGCGTTTACACCCCGCAGTGTCTGGCACTTCTCCCTGGAGTATCTGGCACTGCTTTTTCCCTGGGACTGGACTCTGACCTGGGTGGACCACTGCTATGGAAATGCTCTGCTCCTACCAGGGAACAGAGGTTTCTCATTCGCAGGAAGAACAAAGTGGGATTTGAATATCCCCATATTTTTTTCCTGCAGACAGGTGTTGCCGATGCATTGAGAGATTTTCAGGGGTTTAAGTTTACCCCCGTGGAAGGCAAAGCAAGCTGTGCATCGCCACTGCAGGCCATGGCTCCCTTTGTAACTAGAGGTGCACATGAAGCTTGGGGCCCGTGGCCCGATTCAACATGCACACACAGAGCGTAAACTAGGAACAAGGCACATAGACACACAGCACGGATAAATTTGAAAGGGACCCCAGGATGATCTTCATGTTGTGTGAGATTCACACCAGTGGAAGGCTGTTAGCCCAGCCCAGCCCACATCACAGCACCACCACGGGGAGAGTGATCTGAATCCAGCTGGGTACAAACCACCCCTAAAAAACCCTATTTTTCTCCCACAGGGTCTTCTAAAGCGGTTTTACCACACCGTGCAACCACTACCTGGCCCACAGCTGGGGTGAGGCAGGTGAGACAGGGATGACACAGCGTTGATGAGGACTGTATGGGGAACACAAGCCCCTGGCTGCCCTCAGAGCTCTGCAGCAGCAAACCTCAGCTCCCACCCCATCGGCACACTCCCACAGACACGCGTCAGCTGATTATCTACCTATTTCTTTGCAGAAACCAGCCTGGCATCCCTAATATCCTGCCCTTCCACCTCCTTGTTTCCAGTCACACCAATTTAACCGCACAGTGGGATCTTCTGCGGCAAAAATTAAACGTGTCCTAATTGCAAATATTAACAAATGAACGGGAAAACGAGAAGCCTCAGGCCGGGTTTCAGCCCCACAGCATGCTGAGGCCAGCGGTATTTGAAGCATCATCATTCCCCCTGGCATCCAGCACAACACGGATGCTCTGCCACTCCCCAAGTTTAAACGCCTCCAGACACGGAGCGACTCAGCAAGGTGCAGAGAGCAATCCAGAGCTGGCTGAGAAATGGTTTTGTAGCTAAGCCCTAGCTAGGGATCTGGAGATTCAAGTTTAATTCCCCGTAATGCCAGTGAAGCACCTCAGGCTGGGACCCAGCCCAGCCGAGTTCCCACCACAGACGCCTCTGGTGAAGTCTCTCATCCGGAGTCCCTTCATCACTGGGAAGAGAAACAGGCACTCGTGGGGTGTGATTCCTCCAACCCGTTTTAAATGGTTGGAAAGGGCTGACTCACCCGGCGCACCAAGCTCGCTGCTGCTGAAAGGTGCCGGAGTGACTCAGCCAGCCCCGCTCCGGCATGGACGCCCAAAGGCAGCCATTGCCAGCCTCCCTCCGGCAGAGCGGCTGAGCGGCCACGCTGCCACGGCCCTGCTTCACCAGCACAGCATTCGGGGTTGCTGTCCTTAGGGGGTGACACCTGCATGCTGAGCACCAACCATTTCAACCCAGGTAAGATATCAATACACAGAGCAAACCAGCATCACCCACAGAGACCTGGTCCGGGCAAGCCAACCCAACCACTCGCTCATCCTAACTCCCTTCCCCCTTCCCATGACTCTGCCTTGCATCAGAGCAGGTTCACGGCAACACAGAGCCGAGGAGGGAAGGGAACCCCACGCGTGCCATGGAGGAGACAAGTTACCCCGTCTCCCTATCCCAGCCTGCAGAAGATACTGACCCCGTAGCACGGTCCACAGCCCCGACTGGTGGAGGTGTCAGCACTGGGCAGCGAGACTTTGTGCCGGAGAGGCTGAGGAGTGCGTGCTCCTACAGCCCTGCTCCTGAGCCTCCCTGCAGCCGGCGGCCTCCAGCATGGCTGTGTGGATGGACATCCCAGCAAAGCTCATTTTACTGCTCATAAACCCATCCACGACCGAGCTGTCAGTGCAGGGCAAGGCTGGGAAAGGGCTCCTTTCCCTGCGGCACAGCCTCGCCCGCGAGCACCAGTTATACTGCTATAAACTGCTGCCCCACTTCTCTCATTTAAAGTGATTTTAAAGGTAAATGTTGGGGCTAAATATTACCTTGCTTCTGACCAGCTGAAGCAAAAATGAAGGAAACTGGGGCTACACAGAGAAAAATACCTACTGGATCTCCCAGCATGGGCTGGAAAGCAGCGCTCTATGCTCCACAGGCACTGCCAGCATGTTACCGACCAGTCTAGATAGTGGCACGGTTTTACCAGAAACCAGTACTCTCATAAAAAGCCTTCTGCCCCACTGAACTCCATAACCCCACCTTTATTAAAACATCTGTTAATCCGCTATTAGTGTCCCTGTGAGCTTTATAAACAAGTAACACTTAATTAGCAGGATGTTGTGTTATGACGCTGGCTGATGGGGAATCCTTAGGCCATACTTTAACACCGGAGGTTGTTCCTGCAGATAATCCCAGCCTGCCCAGGCACAGCCCCGATGTCATCAGTTCTGTACAGAATCAATTACTCCAAACTTTGCCATTTGGGCTCACAAAAGGACAGGGGTGCTCAGCCTCCTCGGGTGCTGGCTAGCTGAACCATCGCAGGGTTTTTTTAGGGAGGCAGGAAAGCAACGCCCTTACAGCCACTCACCTTCCCGCCACGTTACCTACACCATCTCCCCAGCGCTGCAGCTTACCAAATTGCACCCGTCGCACCCTCCCGAACCATCTTTCCCAGCTGATGTGAGCAGCAATAACCTGCTGTGCACGTTAATGACCCCAAAATAACTCTCTGACGGATGTCACTTTGTGGTGGCCACAGGACAGGAGTGCCACTTACCTGCTGTTGGCCTGAGAGGTCCCCGCCAGGTCCAGCGCAGCCCCGCGGTGCGGCTCGGGGGAGATCTCCCCAGGGGGGCTGGAGGGCTCCAGCTTAGTTGGATCTTTGGTAAATTTGCTTCCTGGTGCCGGGCGCGCAGGGCGATTTTGGAAAGAAAAGCAAAACCAGAATTAGCAACCAGAGATGCCAATGATGCAGTTTTTCCACCCCAACTCGTTCCCTTCCTAGTTCCAGAGCTGAGGTCAGGGTGGGGGACAGGTTTTCAAGGGCCACCTGCTTGCAAAGAGAAGGGTGCAGATTTAATTGGGTTTACACGTTAAAATAACAGCAAGACACTTGCTTAAACCTCTGCAGAATTAAGTGTGTGGTGGGAAGTGCTGCTGGGGATGGAGCATCTGCGGAAAGGGCTGTCTGCCAGGACGGGGTGCCGAGAGGTGGGGACTGGGGTCGGGAAACCCGGGCAGGGCCAGGGCCATGGACTAGTGTCCCCAAAGTAGGGACAGCCCTGTCCCAAGGGAGGGGACGGGCTGCGCTGGATGGGAGCTCGGCAAAGCCCAGAGCAGCGGTGATAGAGGCACCTCCAAGCCCCACATGGAGCAGGAGAAATCTCTGCTGCAGCGACACAGAGAGGGACAAAAGCATCCTGTCACCATGAAAAACCTCCTCTCTCCCTTCCCCGTTCCTCAGCAACCTGAAAGGAGCTGAAAAGAAACCTCAGCAATGACCTTGGAGCTGAAAAGAGTGATCTGAAAGCAGGGTAGGAAATGAACATTGGGCAGGGAAGGTGAGCGAAGAGCTGAAGGATTAGTGCTGGGGGAAGGAGGGGATGAAATCACGCCGCGAGGCTGCAGAAACCATGTAGGTGTCTTGTTAAACAGCTGCTGCCAAAGGCCCTTCGCTGGTCTCAAAGTGCCATCGCGACATCCCCACCCTTCCAAAACACATCCCATCCGTGGGAACATGAAGCCTTTCCTTTTGGCTCCATTCTGCAAGGGAGAAGGGCAGGGCTCTGGCAACGGGACCAACAGCAACATAGAGCCTTAAAGACATTATTTATCTACCGACAGTCCAAAAGGCTCCTTTTAATTTGTGCTTTCTATGGACCAAATCTTGTCCTTGCAGCAGTGAAGCCTGCCTGAAGCTGCTACCCAGGGGAGTAGCAAAAATAGGTTTCCTAGCAGTGGTGGGTATTTTAATTAAAGGGTGAGCAAAACTGTACAGGGAAGCTTTGGGATACTTTGCAGTCGGCAATTTAAAATACAGCTCTGCTTGGAAAATAGTGTCTTTGCAAAAATGGCACCTCCTGACTCAGCAGATGCTTTTTTTTTTTTTTTTTTTGCACAGTCAGATGTGCTGACGCGAATCACAAAGAGCCAGGTTTAATGTGTTTTGCTCCTGGTAGCCCTGCAGGGACCAGGCAGGGGAGGGGGAACTGCCATCCTCCCCAGTCCTGCTGGGTTTGCTTTCTCATCTCCTAATTTCCACTTGCACCACCCCTGCCACGTAGCCCCCAAGCTCGGAGCGCGGTGCTTTCCATCAGCAGCTCTTGAGCTGATGTACAGACATATGCGATGCCTCCCCCCCCGATACCACGCAACCCTGATGGATTTGCAAGGAAAATCCAAGCAACCCAAGACACAGTTCAGTGCTCCATCCCTTGGGGGTGGGTTAGAGCTTAAAAAATCCTTTCCTTGAGAAACAAAGTCAATCATGGGGCTGGAGACAAAGAAACCTCCCACAGAGGTGGGACCCCGTCCAGGCTCTGCTGGAGGTCCCCTTTGGATGCCTCTGGTGTCATCGTCCCCAGGGAGGACCCATGGGGCTGGGGCTGTCGTGGGGCCACAGGGGTTAATTCAGCCAGCAGAGATGTCAGACGAGAAGGTGGTGTCTGGAGAAGGTGGTGTCTGTCGGGAAAGCTGCCAGGCCAGCATGCGGGGTTGGCAGCTTGAGAGAAAAAAAAACCACCACAACAACCCCAAAACAGGTCTTTACTTGCAAGCCAAGCCCAGGCGATCCGGGAGCGGGGCTGGGTGGCGATAAATTCAGGTGCAGTGCACCTAAATTCAGGTTCAAGCAGGTATCAGCGCGGTGGGACGAGGGCAGCTGCTGGAGTGAGGGTCGGGTCGGATCGGACAGCACCAGCATCCGTCTCATTTTATTTGCCCAGAATCGCTTAGCCTGGCTCCTCCGGCTCAAACCAAAACAAGTAAAAACACAAGGCAAAGAAAGCTGAAGAAACCCCCTCCCCAGGGTTTTGTCACTGAAAAAAATGAATTTTTCTTGTTTTTCTTTTTTAAAACAGTCAGTGGCTGGATAATGCCAGCACTCTGCAGCCAAAAAAAAAAAAAAAAGAGAATAATTTACCAGTGAGGAACCCAGCAGTGATTTTTCTTCCTCCTGAAAGCACAGAAACATGCTGTGTGCTGCCTGTAGCTGCAGCTCAGCCCGGTGCAGAGAGCCAGCCCAGCCTCACGCACCGGGGATTTCTCGCATAGACCTTCAAAACACTGTTTAAGGGGCGCACAGTGCTTGCACCGATCCCAGGCGAAGGCAATCTCAGCACGCTTGGGTGTAGGGCACAGACCAGGGTTCTCACTGAGCATAACTGCACCTGTCCTGCACTTTTGCTGCCTACAGGTGACATTGTTTCAACTCTGCTTCTCTGGATAATCTTTCAGTTTTGTAGGCAGTAAATCAAAGGACGTGGAGAACGTACCTGTAAAAATTCTCTCGTCAAACATCCTAGGAGAAAAGGAAAAAAAAAAGGGATTAGAAATAGGTGCTACTAATGACTGAATTTTAGGTTTTATTAATGAAGAGCATTAAACCAAGTCAAAACGGTAGTTTTACTCATTCCCTAAAAAAGGGAATGAATTTTTCAGAAAAAAAAAAAGCCTTTTAGCCTGTTATGCAACCAAGCAATCTCACAGCACATGCTTTTTAACCAAAGTACCTTTAAATCTGCTTATAAGTCATTCTCTTCATTTAATTAACTTATTAAATGAGGCTGCTACAGCCTGGCTTTACCAATAGAGACAATGGGACTGAAGTAACTGTTGCTGGACCTTCACTTCACGAACTTGATCATCGACCAGGTGTCACCTGTCTCCTGAATATCACATTTTGGTGTCACCCACAACTTTGCTCATGGGAGCAAAGAGTGTTCAAGGGCACGTCCTGGGGCCTGATCCAGCTCGGTGCAGCCCAAGTAGTGCAGGACAAAACTGCTCCTCTGCTGGTTGACATCTGGAAAGCTAATTCCTTTTAGGATGCCCGAGTCTTATTGATGTCAGTGATTTTAGCCCCCTTGGAAGCCTTAGCCGGGGTTTTTCCATGCTGTAGTTTCACACCTCTAGCAGGGGAACAACCCAAGTGCTGCACAGGCAGGGACCGAATAAATAAATCATAAAGTAGATTTTCCTGATGGAGAAGCAAAGAGGGGTTACACAGTGCAGAGATAACTGGGAAAGCGTCCACTCCTACTCCAGTGTAAATGCAGCCACTAAGGCACAACGCCCTGCCCGTAGGCGACACATCATCATCGTATATACAGGATGTCCATAAGTGATCACCACAAAATGAGGTGGAGGGGAATCCCCATGCGGCATGAATATGGATGTTCCTCCTCCCACCCGAAGGCACCGCTCCCATCCGCCAAATGCCATTGGAGAGCGTTGTGCTGCAATCGGAGGGCCCCGATACCACCCGAAATGCTTAGGGTGGCACCGGCAATGTCTGCATGGACTTACAACAGGGTGGCGGGACTCGGGGGTGACCGTGGTCCGGCCAGCCCTGCCACAGCCTCGCAAGGAAGACAGAGCACAAGGGAAAACAGGGTTTGGGGGGAAAAAAGAGCTGTTAAGCTCTTTTCCATAAAAAAAGGCTAAAGTGAGTTTTGGGTGTCAAAACAAACCCTGTGAGCACGGAGGGAACACAGCTTCAATCCCCGAGCCCCCTTGAGGCCATGCACTCTCCCTTGCCTTCCTCACCACCCACCCACCTTTTGATGACAAAATGGATGTTGTGCCTCTCCTCCAGTATCCGCTTGAGTTTGGGGACACCGTAGGTGCAAGGTCTTTTGAAGGGTATTTTGTCGGGGATGCCGATGATTTCCACTGCCTCGGGGTCGCAGGCAATCTTCCGGTACGGGACGGGGACCATGTGGTCTAACCCCAAGGCTTCGGCTGAAAGGTGAACGCATGGTTTTCACTTAAACACGCGCTTTTTCTTTTACAGACGATAAAATGAAGGTGTAAAGGCTTGAACTCAAGCAGAACAAGCGCCTCCTGCCCTCCTCTCCTTTGCTCGTCCCAGAGGTGAGCCCCGGGAGCAGCTTGCTCATGGGAGACGGGACAACGGGGAGACAACGCAGCAGTGAACACAGCTAACGGCGTCCTCCCAAACCCCCAAACGCACCTGGCATTGCTCAAAGCAGGGGCAAGCTGGCCCACGTGCTGTCCCCAACCTCCCTGTGACCACAGCAGGTCCTTGAGCTATATAATTCACAAGTTGCATAGCACATACACAGTTTATAATTTACAGAGCTCATCTATAGCCCATATATAACTCACAAGTTACATAGCACGTATTTATAGCCCATCTTTAACTCATAAATTACACAGCGTGATGAGGATGGTACAGGTGACAACCTACAGCCCATAGCCCATTCCTGAACTTACAGTGGCCCAAACACCCAGGAACTAACCCAAAAGCACTGCCCATGGCAAGGAAAGTGCCAGCAACACCAGTGAGCCGTGCGGGTGGAAAAAAGCAGCTGCAATAAGGACAATTTTCTTTTTTCCCCTGCCATGCTAATTTAAAACTGTCTCATGCCACCGCTCCCCCTCGCCTGCAAGTGCTGGCAGCACCCGGGTGCTCTGACCTGGTGTGCCACACTTCAGACCGGGGCCGTTTTACAGCCCAGTTATAAATTCCTTGATGGTGGGGGGGTGCTCCAAGTGGAAATATTGACATAACCTTCAGCAGACACCCAGAGACTGGGAGCTGCTGGGCTAAATGTGTTAGGAAGAGAAGGGAGCTCTAGCATATGGCTTCTGCTGCTGTGTTAGGGAACAAAAATGATTGCTATATAATGATATGCAAACCACAAGCGCTGCAGATGCATAATGGGATATTAACTCCTACTCACCATATCTGCTGTTAAACAGAATTTGCACGCACTCCCTAAGGGTGTTGATATCTTCAGTTTCTTTTATAAAACTGTCCCACTTATCTATCAAAACAAAATATAAGAAATAAGGAACTTCCATATGGTTCATACACAGCAGATGCACTTTTCTCGCGCGAAGCGCTGGGAAGCAGGAACAAGACTTTGCTTCTTTAAAAATAATGATTTCCCTCTTCCTGAGCAGATTCTGCCAGGCTGGCAGATAAGGTCTGGGCTTCCCCAGCCCCAGCCCCAGCCCCAAGCAACCTCCTCTGCAGCCATGCGTGTGCAAAGCAGATTCCTAAGAAATGACCCCATAAAACTTCTCAACCCTGAAATGAATGACCCTCTGGGACAGAGCAAACTCAACCTGAAACGAACTTTTGAAAAGCTCGGCCATTTCACAGAGGAGCTTTTTCATCTCCTTCTCTTTTCCAACTTTCCCACTCATATTTTTTTCTTTCTTTTTTTTTTTTTTTTTTTTTTAACGTAGGCAAGCATGGGTTTTGATGTAAACACGTCAGCATTTTGGGGTTGCATTTCCCTTGGGTGCGGTGGAAGTGGGGAAATGGCAAAGTCTCCTCCCCGTTGCTGATCCCCCCGGGCACCGCTGCAGAATCACGCCGGGGTTAGTGGGTTTCAGTTATTTTGAAATAACACCAAGCTTTCGGCGGGTATTTGCTCTTTGCAGCTCTGGCAAACGGCCTCACCCAAAGCTGTGCCTCTGCTCCCTGTGCACGAAGCAGGGATGGGATTTCCCAGCCGGCCAGCAGCGCTTGAGGACCCGGTGTCATGGAGATGGCAGGGACAGACCCGAGCAGGGATGAAGGTCTCGGCTGCGATGCTGA
>VZSZ01008497.1:936236-950727 GCA_013398815.1 Ibidorhyncha struthersii
CTGCGATGCTGAGACGTTGCAGCAAGTAAAGGGAAAAAAATCCCCCGCTGCAGCATCTCCAGCACTGCCGGGTCCCTGCAGAGCGTGGTGATGGCTGGGAGACTGCTGGGGAGAGACGGGGCCAGGGGGAAACCTTTCCCTAAAAAGTGGCTGCCAGCCGCCCCCAGCGCCAGAGTGGGACACAGACCTGTCTTGTCGTGGACGATGGAGAAGAGGATGCGCTTGGACGAGTGCACATTCTGGATGAGGGGACCTCCGGAGACCGATGATTTCTGTCCTGGACAAGAGGGGAGACAAGGAGAAAGGGCTGATGAGAGCCTGACCAATGCTCTGGGCACCCGAACAAGCCCCAGGGTGCTGTCCCCCTGCCGGTGACGCCGACCTGACCCCATCGGCTCTCCTTCATGCAACCTGGAGGGGTCCTGGCCAGACCGAGCCCCCACCGTCCCCCACCGGCTGCCCCTCCAGTCTTGCGGTGCAGCACCCGGCATTTCAGGGCGGAAATGGAGGTGCACCTCAGAGGCACCTGGGGAAGGGCTGCGGCAGCGCGACATGGCGGGGGTGGGGGTGGGGAGGTGTCTGCTCATCTCCGTACGGGCCAAGCTTTGCACCGATTCTCATCCAAGGACCGCCAAAACACCCGGGCCTGTCCCCTGTCAGCGCCGGGGGGGTGGGCTTCGCACCAGGCCCTCGTCTGAGAGCAAACTCCAGGCTATTACCACAGCAGTCGCTGTACTCCTGTGAGGAAGGCACCTTCAGCTCTCCCGCGGGCCTGGGCAGCAGCGCCTCGCCGGCCGCGTTCGGCCCGGGCAGGCCGGAGGACACCTCTTGCTTTAGGTCGACGGCGAGCTGGGTCGGCAGCGAGACACCGTATAAGAAGTTGGTGACGGCGACGGCGGAGGGGGCGTCCTGGCCGGCGGGTTTGGCCATGGGGCCGTTGGCACCAGAGTCCCGGCCGCCCTTGGAGGCGAGGGAGGTACAAGTCAACTCGACGCTGGGGTTCGGCTCTCGGCTGGGCTCATCTGCCGGCCTGAGGGGAAGGAAGGGAGAAGAAGAGGAAAAAAAAACAGGTTCCTTTGGGTCTGTGGCACTGCTGAGCCGGGACAAGCAATGATGTGGAGGGAGAAGGAGAGCCATGCCTGGGAGGGTGGGACAGGCTGCACCGCCGGCTGACAGGCTCTTTGTTTCAGAAATTACAGCCATCACCCAACCTCCTCCAGCTTCTTCAGGCACCTGCACCGTTTTTGTCCTCTTTAAGTGGAGCAGGTTGGTCTTATGGCAGTTCAAAGCATTTATATTAGCTAGGGCAAAGCCACCTAGCTCCACGGCCCAGCATGTTTGAGGAGTAAAACGATTTGTGTGACCATAACCACCTGACTCCATTGCCTGTCCCAGCCCCCAGGGACCCATGGTGCATCCAACAGGATCCTCAGTCAGCCCAAGGATGAGCTTCAGGCCGAGGAAGCCCACGTGCTTCACATGAGACAAGCGGCCGTGAGCTCACAGACTGCTCAAATTCTGCGTGTCCTACTTTTAGCTCTCTCAGCCTGATTTTCCAGAAGTGCCGAGCCTTCAGAGGAGGTATTTGGTAGTGCTCAGCATTTATCTGAACGGATCCGAGGTGCCGCCAGCCAGGCAAACGCAGAGGAAACGCACCCAAAACCGCCGAGCCCCTTGCAAAAACGTGGCCGAAATGCGGAGTTTGACGCGCCGCGGTCCCCCTCCTCCCTCCTCGTCTGGAGTTAAAAACCCCATTTCAGCCTGGGAAGAAGCTTGCAGCATTTACACTGGAAACCCCTCTGGAGACAGAAAAGCACTTAGCTCACCGCAGCAGAAATTTTGGCGGAGACACGTAAAGCAATGTGGTTAATGCGCACGTTTACACACGCTTATGATAGGAACAAGTCCGAAACGGTCTCGAGCCAGCTGACACTGATGAACTTCCACGCAAGGCTGGGTTCGGCATGGCTGGACCCAGGTTTCTGGGTCTGGGGGAGAAGCTGGGACACGGGAGGGACCCTCCCACCTGCTCCACACAAAATCTCTGCCATCCACCGGTGTCTGTAAGAGCTGCCATCCCAAGCGCTCGCTGCCCTCCCGTCCCTACAGGGATCCCCCAAATTACCTTTTTAGCCTGAAGCGGATGCTGTGGCTGTGCTCTAAGATGGCCATCAGGGACTTCACGTCGTACTCCATGGGTTTCTTAAAGCTGATCCCCTCGGGCAAGCCAGCCACCGCCAGCAAGCCCGGCTCTTTCAGGAACCTCTCGTACGGCAAAGGGACCACACTGCTCTTCCCCACGGCTTCACCTGGGGAGGGGGCAGAGTTACACACAAATAGGCACCCCGTGCTGCAGGCTGGGGCCGAGCCGGGCTGGAAGAGTAAATGTTAGAGCAAGAGATCCCGACGGAAACGTTATAAGAAAACCACTTCCTACCTTGGCACTTAGCATGCAAGGCCCTCCAAGCCCTTTCTAAAGGCGCTAATTAATAAAAAGCTCACAAAAGCCAATAAGCAGATGTCTCATCTTTCGGGTTGCACAGTAAAATCCTCGGTTGGGGTCACTTGGCACAAGCCCACCCCCCAGGAGCGCCCGGACGCCTGCCAGCGAGGGATGTGGCTGCCGGCAAGCCAGGAGGGAGCCGAGAGCTGACAAAGGAGGCTGAAGGGCTCGTGCTGATTTTTATCTCATGTTTACTGAGATATTCTGGGAACCTTATTTTCAGTCGGTTTTCTTATTTTACCTCCTGGAAGAATGGAAAGTACTCTGATTGCTGGTGCTGTCAGGCAGCCTGAATGCACTTTGAGAGACAAGGAAAAAAAAGCCAACGGTCTCCCTCCATCCCTCCATTCGCAGGCAGCACGAACGTCGATACGCTTGACTTGCATGATCGCCTCCAGCAGCCCAGAAATCTCACCCCTTCCCCTTGACGATGGGCACAGAGTCCCCCCCGTGTCCCCACCACGCGAGGCTGGCTCCGTTGTACCTCTGACACCAAAATCTCCCCAAGGAGTCGGGAGCAAACTGCTTTCCCTTCCCCGGCAGTGGAAGACGCCCAGCCAGCATCGCAGCTATACAGAGATTTTCTAAACCGGCTAAAGAGCCCACGTGCCTAAACCAGGGATGTGTACGGCGCTCTCCAGCCAAGACACCGTCAGAAAATCAGCCCCTTCTGAAGGGTTTCAGGGAATGACCAAACCCTTGAGCTGCTTTCTGTGGAAAAATTACTTTGGAAACCAACCCAGATCACTGCGACCAATAAACCTGGTGCTGAAAGCATGAAGCAGAAGAAACAGCCGTGCAGGAATGCGACCTGTCTGGCAAAGCACTGTCCAGATGCAGAACATCTGGCCACATGGCAAGGTGTCTGCGCCTTCGTCTCCAGGCTGAGGGGCAGGCAGAGGAGATTATGGGACCTTTAAATAGCTGTGGGATTTTATATTGTTGCTTTTCTTTAAAATCTTTTCTTTTTTCTTTCTTTAAAAAAAAAACACCACCACCAAAAGATCTTACAGAAACCCTGGGAAACTTGTGGCGCTGTCAGCAAGTCCTTATTAAAAGTGATTTCTTCAACATGTTCTTTGAAGCAACGCGTGACAACTAACGACGTGCGACTTGCATGAGCCATCAAGGTTCCTTATAGGCAGGTTGGATGGTGTTTTAATTAAGCCAATACCAGAAGTTTCAAACCAAACCTTTGCACCACACCACCAGGAGCACAAGCCCGGAGGGTGCTGACAGTTTCCCTGCCCCGATGTACCAGCTCTAGCGGCTTTCCACCTCCCTCCGTCAACTCTCTTCACGATAGGGAGAAGCTCCCGATGCCCATGGCGGCTCCTTATCAACCCAACACTCAACAACTCCCCAAACATATTTTTATGGGGAATGCGTTACTGTCAAAGTGACCTTCACCAAGCCTCACGCTGCCGTGCAGAGACTCATGGTTTAGCTAAAGAGAGACAATAATCATCATTAATGCCTGTTTAATAGAAGCCGGTGGTAATCAGTCATCCTGTTGGTGCGGAGATTACCCAGCTCTGGAGGGAATACGCGATCTTTTTGACTGAGCATTTTCTAAGATTTTTTGTTTCCAATCCCTGCTGATGGGAGGTGACTGAAAGGATAAAAAACCCCAACCTTAAGAAAGATAACTGTTAATTTCTGACAGTCCTCTCGGTGTTGGGAACAGAATCACCCTGGGGCACGCACTATCTTTCTCCTGCGGTATTTCTCCCCGCTCAACCAGGCGAGGCTCTTCCCAGTGGGCATGCCGGGAGGGGAGCATCCGCCTGGCGGGTTTCCCCATCCAGCAGCTGGAAATGGCTGATCCTACTAAATCAGCAGCAAAGGCAGAATTACACCCAATGTCAGAATTTCACCCCAAGACAGAATTACACCCGATGCCAGGCCAAAACCACTGGCTCAGGGATGCCCAGTCTCCTCCTGCCACAGCAATGTCGGCCACCCTGGGCTGAGGACCCAGCCAGCTTGTCCCCACGCATGTCTGCACACCTCAACAAGGTAAAGAGCATCGCAAACTCATCCTGACGGATGGGCTGCCTGCTCCGAATACCCCACACAGATGCACCCTGGTCAAGCAATTTCATACAATTATACATTTATGGTATGTCACATATGAATAATTCCCGTATTCCTAAGAGGCCTGTAAAGCCTGGCACGCTCCCAGCAGCAGGACAAGACTTGCAGATCAGAGCAGTGGTCCAGCCAGCGCTGAAACACCCTCACTGCCACATTCCCTTGGCTCTGCTGTGTTTCTCCTTCCTTCCCGCTTGGGCCCAGCCTTTTGAAGGCAGTGAGAGGATTTGATTACCCCCGTTAACGGGAATATTGCCTCCAAGTCCTCTAAGTGGTTTCAGAAAACCTCAGCAACTGCTCGTCCCGGGGGGAAGGGATGCCATCTCCCCTTTCTGTCTGTGAAGCCTGCAGCAGGCACTGGCGAGACGAGGGTCAAACGACAGCCAGCAGCAGCAAATCCTGTGCGCGAGCCCAGGGTGGTTGGTGGGAGCACCCGTTATCCCCCTCCCACTGTGGTGGCAGAGCCTGTTCCCAAACCCAGCACATAAACAGGGGCAACGCCTGCACTTCAGGCTCAGGAAGACCCGCACGGCCCCGGCAGAGCTTGGCAGCACACCCCAAATCCAAAACGGTGATGGGGAGTTGCACCCAGGAAAGCGAAACACCCGGTTCTGTAGCTGGTCCAGCCACGGGGCCTGAACTCCCCCCTCAAGGCATCACGCTGGGCTAATGCAACCCGCTCAGCAGCGCGGGGGAGTATTGGGGTTCACCACTCCGTTTTCCCAACCCATCCTCGCTTTTCCTACCTGCACCAGCACAGCTCCGGAGGTGCTGCCGGGGGATGAGCCGGCAGCGCTGCAGCCACCTCCAGCTGCTCCTTGGGGGCTCCAGCAGGGACCTCCCGAGCAAGAAGGCGGCGCTGCCGCCGCTTGAGCCTCTGCAGATTGGGCCCGGAGGGAGCTCTGCAACCCACTGGGTTACATATCAACAGCCATATGGTCATCTACATTTTAATTGCAGAAGCTTTATTGCCGGGGATGATGCATGTGCTGGAACGGCACCAGCTCGTCTCTCGGAGTCGGGGCTGCAGGGCCGCCTGCTAGAAAAATCATCTTTTTTCCTTTTAAATAGCCTTGCCAGGGAAAGGGGTGAGGGAGTCTCTGCAGAGCCCCGACACAGCACTTATGAAAGAGGTGCTGCAGACACGGTGTCAGGGATAAAGGTGCGCTTGAAAAATCACACTCAAGTCACGGCAGAGGCTTCCCCTGGTTGGGGGGACAGAGGATGCTCCCCTCAGCACGGGGGGGGGGGGGTTTGCCCAGTTTTGGGCACTGGAAGGGGAAGAAGCAGTGGCCGGGTCCTATCTCAGTGCAACGCTAACCCTACGCAGGAGCACATCCCGCCATGCCGCCCCTGCCAGGCGCCTGCTCCCTCGCTGGGGAGCCGGGCTGGGGCCAAAAGCCGCATCTGGCAGCGGCGCCGGGCAGCTCAGCGAGCCCCGGGGGCAATCCAAATCCCCAAATGGAAGCGTGAAGGTTCTTACTATAAAGCACATCAAACACTTCCTCTACCATCTTCCTGAGGAGGTACACGTCTGATCCCTGGTCCGGGGAGACCCTGAGCACACTTCGCCCGCACTCCTTTGCCTTCTTCTGCGCCTCCGCGTCCTGCTCCTTCCTCTGCTGGACTCCTGCAGGGGGAGAGAAGAAAACAGGAGATGCTGGGGTGTGAAGAGGGTTCATGGGCGATGCCGTGCATGCTTTTGAGTGGCTGCAATGTGATCAAACCCACTGGATGGGTTACACCAACTTCAGCCAGGACTGAACAAACTACCCACCAAACCCCATGCAAGACGGGGGGGGCGTCCTATGGGTGCCAGGCCACTCGCGGCCCCCATGGTGGCAGCAAAGTCCTCTGGTCAGGTCCCCTGTGTCTCCCACCCACCCCAGACCCCGGCTCAGATATGGCCGTGGCACTTGGCAGCCTGCAGGGGAAGGCGCCGGCATGGGCAGAAGTGCCAGCAGTGCTGCTGAGAGCCGGGTTGGTCCCTGCCAGCCGGGGACACGCTCGTCCCATGCATGCCCCCCCCTCCCTGGTTTTACCCACTCAGCTGCACTGAAACTGTTGTGATTAATTGGGCAGCGCATTTCTTTTCTCTGGTTTCAATCTGCTTAGCCTTCAATCTCTCAGGAAAAGAAAATCCGCCTTTCTTGGAGGCTTTTTTACCCTTCAGCATCACGTAGCTTGGTAATACCAGCTATTTCCTGCTAATTTCCCCCATTAAACCTCAAATAAAGCATATCTTCGGCAACGACTTCCTTGCATCTCTAAATGCACAGAAAATTAAACACTACAAGTACATTATTGCCATTCTATCCAAAATGATTCGCAAGGGATTTTTGGTGGTGAACTAATTCCCTTCATCATCCTCGACAGGCTCCTGCTAGTGATTGGCCCTGGATGCTGCCTGGGCGCTCAAGCAGGAGCTCGAGGATCCCTCCCGTGAAAAGAGCCCGTGGCTGGGACACCACTGGGACAGGAGCGAGAACCACCCGGGGTACCCACAGAACCAGACAGAAGAAAGAAGACAGCTACCCAGCACTGTGCAACCTCTGGCAAGCTCTGCATCCCTCCCACGGCGCAAGGAAACGGGCGCTGGAAAACTTTTTTGGGGTGTTTTAGCAAGGTGGTGAAATGCATCTGCATCCACACCCTCCTACGACTGACTCTCCCTCCTGGCTGGGCGCTAACTCTCCTCCGCTGACATTAATCCTGATGACTGTCAAGTTCCCCCCGTGCGCCAGGAAAGGCTGAGCCAGAGGTTCAGATAAAGGAGGGCGTTCAAGCGAGGTCTGCGCGCCCAGAGAGATAAGAGGCTTCTTACATCTCCCAGCGATGTCTGCTTTAGATTACTTCAGATCCTTTCTAAGGGGGCAGCTAGACCATAAATCAGAGGCACTTCCAGGGATGCTTTCCACCGCGTGCCAGTTGTAAGAGCTTTATGGAGGGGAGTTGAGCCTGGGCCATTTATAATTCAAGACAGAGTTATCACGTTTCACACTGTCTCCAGCATCAGCCGCTTCGCCCAAACCCCATTGTCAAGATTTTGTGCTTTCAACCAGACATGACCGTTTCATTTTGACAAAGGTGTAAATGAAACCAAAGGAGAGGGAAATCAGGATCTAACGCCAGGCGCCTTGCTCCAGCACAGCGGTAGGTCACCGGTCAGGAGATATATATACATATATAATTCTAAAAGTGAGATTTGCAGATTGTCATCAATATCGTGAACTCTAGGGAGACGGCAGTTGGCATTTAATACATAAGAGGGAGCTCCGTCCCGTTGGCCACCCCACTGCCGTTCACCACTCGGGTACCTCCCTGCCACTCGTGGGTGGTGGGAAGGGGAGGCAGAGTCACCCACCAATGCAGGAAACATCCCCGAAAACGCCTCCTGTCCTGCAAAACGCACTGCACCAAAGCGGAGGATAACCAGCGGCGGCTCTCCCGGGTGAGCGTGGCATGGCGGAGGTGGCAGGCAGCTGCCCAGGGCAGGCAGGACAGAGGGGCAGAGCAGAGCCTTGGCAGGGAGCCGCTCCTGCAAAGCCGTGCCGGCTCACCTCGCGCACGTGCAGCAAATAACCCGAGCAGACAGCGACCCTGGCAGCTTTACAGCCCTAATGTTTTCACTAGAGCGGATCCTTCCTGAGCAATCTCTCCAATGGATTAAGCACCAATATGGTTTCCATCAACACCATGTGTGCGCACACACAGCCGGGCTGTTTCTCTCCACCGACATCCCGCCATGGGCAGCGTGTGCAAGCGGATTGGGGTCCGGGGTCCCCCCAGGTCTGGGGTCCCTGGCAGCACCAAAGCCAGATCCCGTCCCAGCTCCTGCACGGGGCGGGGAAAGCAGCGGTTGGTGCTCCAGGGATGATGCCATCCACAAAATGCAGGTCCCCATTCACAGCATGGCTCCCACCTTCCCCTCAGCTCCCAGGCTGTTTTCAGGGAGCCGGCAGAGGCACGGAGGCAGGACAGAGGGCTGGGTGCCAGCCTCACCACATGCAGGGCTGCCACCAGTCACATGTGTCCCTGCGATACCTGGTGAGCCTAATCTGAGACCAGAGAGACCATGGCTCTTGCTCCCTTCACCACTGTTAGCCCCTCAAAAAAATAAGCAGCTCCACAACCAACACTCCCAGCTCCCAAACCCATCCCTGGTTTTCCAAAACCAGGAAAAAAGCCTTGGCCCAAGAAAGCCTCTCTGCCCCTGGGGGAATCACCAGGACAAACTACTTCTGCTAAGTCCTCAAAAGCCACTCCAGCACACCGGCTACGTTGCCACAGGCCGACAGCGGCCATCCAGCCCCGTGCCACCCCAGGGATGCTTTCAGAGAGGAGAGCTGAGGCACACAGTGCCGTCCCTGGGATGGGGGAGGCTCCAGTCACGGTTCTCACCCACTTTCTCCATCACTTTAAGCCCCGCTCAGCCCCACGGACAGACGGCGCCGCGGTGCCCTCCAAACCACAACCCCTCCGTGCACAGTGGGGGTCCCGGCTGGCACAACTGGAGCACCAACTACGGCACGGGAGAAGACTGCGCCGGCGGGGATACTCACTGCAAAACTTCTGGAAGTCGGCTTGCAGCTCCTTGCGGGCGCTGAGGAAGACCCGTCCCTTCTCGGTGCCCACCACAAAGGCGCTCTCCTCGTGGACGGCGATGCAGGCCACCTCCGCGTTCAGCTTGGAGAGCGCCGAGCACTGCGGGGAGGCAGCGGGTCAGAGCAGCCGCGGGAGCATCCCCGCTCGGCACCCTCTGCCATTTTCCAGTGGGATTTTTTTTCCTTCCATCAAAAGCAATGTTCTGGTTTAGGTCAGAATTTCGTGGGGTTTATGACATCCCCTAAACACTTTGGTGACTTTACAGCTCCAGAAAGGTGTCTGGCGGAGCTACGCTTTGCTGGAGAACAAGAACTATTTACCCATCATTTCGCTTCGCTTTTTCCTATCCTAAAAGTAAACATTTTCTAGTATTTCTTGAAAAGAAAACATTCCTGTAAAAAAAACCCAAACCAACAACAATTGATATTTTTCCAGCAGCTCGAATGAAATAAGGAGCACGGGAATCTTATTTCAGCTGCAGAACACTAATATGGTCAAAGTCTGGATTAGTTGAACAATTCTTCTTGTACAGTTATGCAAAACATTAAAGAGATGGAAAAGACTTCCTCCATTAATCCATTTTATGTAACGTGTGCTTCCTGCTCGACATAATACACATGTATATGCGTTTTTATTATTATTTTTTATATTATAATAGTTACGCAGTGCCGGCAGCATGAGTCATATTCCCATAGCTACAGCACTGACGCTATGACGACGCTATCCCCAGGTCACAATTTAAATGGGTAAAACAGGGGGGATCTTCCCATCTGCAGCCGCGGTTAGATACGTCGCCTGCCCCCCGACATCACGGAGAGGCCGGAGGACGCTGGCGGCCAGGGAGGGAGCAGGACAGCAGCCGCCCATGGACCAATCCCCTGGAGCTACCTTCAGCTCCCCACGTGCATTTACAGCCCGTCTTTGTGTGGGCTTAAACCAGTCTCTATACTGGGTCATTTTACCTCCTGCTCATCTTCTTGAAGAAGAGGGTATTGAATCACATCTCCCAAAATAGCTATTTTTAAGAAACCTCCTTTCAAGAACCCAGCAGCAAATCAAAGTATTTTGCTCAAAATACTCAATGCCCAAAAAATAAATATGAAATCTAGGGGATGTGAGGTTTGGAGGCAGACCGAATCCAAACCCAAGTCTGCTTGGCGACGCGCACGTGGCCCCGTGGATTATTTATCATGCACACAGGTAGGCTTCAGTGGGTGCAGAGCCCGGCCCTGGTGAAGTGCTGGGATAAAGGCTGAATTTCAGGAGCAGCCTGGCCTCCGAGCCCTGGTGTCAGCACGTAATGAGGACTGCGGAATAATGTATATTCATTAAGAAGCCAAACTACGATAACACGATTTGCTGTACGGGATGGCACGGATATAAATCATCAAAGCCGCTTGGGGTGCGTCAGCTTCGGAGAACCTGCTCCTTAGTGGGGTGGTGATGGTTAAAAAGAAGGAAATTAGTATTAGTCAAAAAAAAACCCTACCTGCGTAGAGAAGAAGACGCGTCCAAGATAAATACATTAAATACGACTTGGCTTTAGAAAGGGAGGGCTATTTAGCACGTCGCATTGCATTAGATATTTCTTACTACACACCCGCTTTCCCTTCTTGATCACATTCACAGTTAAAAATAAGATTAGCTCTGGTCCGCGAGACTTAATCCAGACAGTTATCTTGTTTATGTAAGCACGGCTGACTTAGGCAAGGTTTCCACCGGGAATTCTACGTCAAAAGATATGAAAGTTATTTTCTTTGTTCTCGGAGATAAAAGCCATTGTTCTCCTGTTGTGTAAAAGCTCACGGTAACATTGGTAAAACATCAAGAAAAAAAAAAACCCAACCACCTTACATTCGGTTGATACCAACATAAATATTAATGGGAAAACAATACACATCTGAGATTAACTTGGGCTGACTTTATGATCCTTACGGCTGTCAGGGTGGGAGAGGATTTTTATTTCCCAGCTCTGGCAGCTCCCTGGGCTTTCCGGCAGCGGAGGGGAGCGGGACGAGCCTGACAGCCCTCCTGCTCCAACCCTGCTCCTGGCCAGTCCCGTTAAAGGGAGGCGAAAGGAAGGAGTGGGACAGGGACGCCACCGGCTTCTTACCATGGAGTCTAAGGCAGACACTAAGCTGGTGATGATTTCTTCTTTCTGGGGAAAAACCATATTCCACTGGTCAGCTCTGGAGGCGCTGAGCGTCACGTCTAAAGGCTTCCCTGCCAGGGCCATATTCACCTGGAAAGAGGAAAAAAAAGGTCCATGCATTGCTGTTACTGACGGAGAGCGGGCGCTGAGCATCGCCAGTGCAGCCCAACGCCAGCGTGTGGCACAGGCTATGGCACAACGCTGGTGTGGATACACAGGGGAAACTGAGGCACAGAGAGAGGCCGGGGCCAGCCTGAGCCCCACGTTCCCCACGTCTCCTCTGCTAAAGGCAGATAATTGCGGACGCTGCCAAGCTATAACCAGACCCCAGGGCCGATGCTGCGTGTCCCAGCAGTGGCCAGGTCACCTCTGCCCTCGGGACTCACCCCTGGGGAGACGCCATCACCGCACAGGGTGCGCCGGACCGACCGCACGGTGGGACACCCTGGACGAGCAGGCTGTGGCCGTGCTGAGCTGGAGGATGCGGCGCTGAAGCGGACACAGAGCGCTCCCGTGCTGGAGCTCCGCAGGAGCACATGTCCCTGCGAGGACACCGTGCCGACTATCCCCATCCCTATACCCCGGGCAAGAGGAGAGCCTGGCACCCAAAGGTGTCCCCGAAACCGGCCAAAGCCACCGGGTGCTCTGCCTTCGCCCTGAGGGAGAGAGGCAGCTCATGGCGAGGGGCTCCATCATCAAATCATCCCACCCTGCAGCTCCTGGGGGACCGTGGCGGTGGGAGCAGGACCGGGCGGCGCGCAGGGACCCCCCATTCGAGAAGGGGCTCAGCCTCTCTCTCTCCCTCACTGCGAAACGGGGGAAAAGGGGGGAGAAATGCCAGGGCCTGGCCACACGTGCAGCAACTGTGCCAGGTCTCTGCGCCCCCGTGCACACATCTCACCATGACGCACGGCGACGCCGATGCTGCAGGGGAAACTGAGGAAGGGGTTCACCCTGCATAAATCACCCCACTCCCATGCCAGGGCACCCACACCCGATACAGCATGGCCCCCCAGCTCCCAACACAGTCCCCCCTCCAGCGATCGCCACTCCATCCGCAGGGCAGCGTCGCACCGCCCGGCTTTAATCCTGCGAATAAATGGTGGCAAATTAGCCGGCAATGCTCGGGAGCCACTCAAACCAGATCGTAAATCATGTGCTCAAAGCCGCAAGCGGATAAAAGAGGCTGGAGAATTTCTAACGAGGCAAGACCGGCAGGAGCCGGGGAATATGAATGAAGCTGCCTGCGCGTAACTCGATTTGCGGCTCAGCCGATAACCGCGGCCGCTCGGCCCTGCTGAAAACAAGGGTTAAAAGGCAACAGCAAAAACCCAAATTCACCTTCCCGCGCCGGTTCACACCCCACGGTTTGCACACAAAGTGGAGCCGTGCTGCCCCTTGCAGTTGGAGAAAAGGCGGATTTTGGCCCAAAATGACAAGCGCTGGCAGCTCTGCAGGTGCCTGAGCATGCACTGAAAACCTTGCTGTTATGTGGCCGTGCAATAAACTAACGAGGGTAGAGACAACTCCCTCTTAAACAATAACGGCTGAATTTCAGAAATGGCTCTCGTGTCAGGTCCTCCGGGCTGGTCTTAACAGCACAGACTGCCCAAACGAAGCTGACAGCTCAGTCTTCTCCTCCAGAATGATCTTGGGATTAAAAAAAAACCCCAAACCCCGCGTCACCTTGGAAAGCAAAGCAGGAAACCGAAGGCAGGGTCCCGCAGCCTGGGTGCTACCGCCTCCAGCACGGCCCCGCGCCGGGGACAGGGCTCTGCTGGGCACCTCCAGCTTCACCTTCACAAAGGGTTGCAGCAACGCCGGGAAACAGTCTGCCTTGCTCCAGCCCTGCAGTTTGCACACGCATGGATGGATGGACGGACGGATGGACGGACGAGAGGCCATTTGACGTGCAAGCTCCCGAGCAGCTCGCTGCGCACAGCCCTGCTGGGTGCAGGGAACTCAAGATTCCTTCTTTTAATCGATGCTGTGTTAATAAGAGGTGCCCTGTTGCAGCTGGCAGGGAGCAGCGAGGCGATGGCGGTGCCAATGCCGGCCCTGAGCCGCTCTCCCGGCCCGCAGGACACGGGGCAGCCCCAACGCTGGGCTGGGACCAGCCATTGCCTGGGGGCTGCCACTGGGAACGGACTCCATCCAGGGAGCATCACTCCCTTCTTAACCCCCCCAACACGCGCTCACTTGGAAAACAGCCTTATTTTGATGCCTGTATGTATTTCTGAGTGCCCTAATTATTATTAAATATGACTGCTGTGAGCTGGATGCTCTTGTTGCCTTCCGGCAGCGTTTTGGAGAGCCGGTCCCTGCCTCGGTGGGGCTGGTCGCGGCCCCTCGGAGAGCTCAAGCTGCACCAACCTGCTCCGCCACGGCCTCCCACGGGAATCGGCACTTACGAAGAGATACTCCTCCCTTGGCTGCAGACAGCAAAGTCATGAGCTGGATCCGGCCCCAGAGGGGGAACGGAAGGGAAAGCCCAGGATAATGTCAGTGGGAAGTGGGGCAGGATCCCTGCACCCCCTCCCGGCTCTGCAGGAGACCGGGACAAAAATAACCCCTTTCACCTGGCTGATCATTTAATAAGGAAAAGGATGAATTGCTCAACAAGAAAAAAAAATCATAATAAAAATACAACCCAAGTAATCCAACAGGAATTTAAGGGATGGGGGCACAATATTCCTGTAAAGCTTTTAATCATTTATGGTCACGAAGAGCAGTGACAGCGGATTTAGAGAGGGGGGGGAATAAAAGGGAGGAAAAAAACTTCACGGCAAGTGCTAGGCTTATTCAAATCAAATTAAGATGTACGGCTTGAAGTTGTTTGTCTAATCAAAGGGAAAGTAATCTTTAGGAAAACTGGGGTAAACCATTCTTATAGCGGTTAGGGCCGGTGTCAGGGAGCTAGGTGGGTAGGGTGGGTGCAGAGCATCCTACCCCCCTTCCCGGGGCTCCACACACCCATCCTGCTGAAATCCCACCCCAGGGCCCGCACCGAGGGGTTTTCCCCCTCCAGGATGACTGTGGGGAGAGGGGGGCTCAGGTCCAGCCCCAGCCCCATCCCACCTCCGCATCCCGAGTCCCACCCCCAGGGCGCAGGGTGACTCAGGGACCGCCATGCCGCT
>VZSZ01008498.1:0-186535 GCA_013398815.1 Ibidorhyncha struthersii
AGAGGTCCCTTCCAACCCTGACGATTCTGTGATTCTGTGTTGCTGATCATTTCACTTTGTTTGCCTTTCTCTGTTGGTTCCCTCTGTCCTGTCACATCAAACATAACTACTAACTTTCAATGTCAAGGCTTCTCACAACCTCTTACCACCTACTCAGTCTTTTTTTGTTTTGGTTTGTTTTTTTTACATCAAGACTGACTTCCATCTACAGATGTTAAACCACATTGGTGTCAATCACTTGCCCATAATGTTTTCATACTACCATCTTTTGCCTTTCTTACCTGATTCCTTGATGGGAGGGATGGAGATCTTAGATATCCACTGAGCTATTTCATTGGTCTCCAGCAAGTCCTTAGAATTCTCATTCACTGTGATACCTCAGTGTGCTTGACAGTGATTAGAATAATTAGTTACTGAAGTAACTAGTTAAACTGTTGTACTGTAACTAATGTGCCTTGTTCAGTCCACTGTTGTCTCAGTGTTTCTTTGAACATCCTCATCTGTATCCTAGCTCTTGTTGCTTGTTGTAAACTTGAAAGTCTTTCTGAGAAAAGGACCATCATCATAATCTGTTTGGTGCTTGTACAAAGCCTGGCAGTTTGGACTCATGAGTACTCTGGCATTTGGAAGTTCACAGTCAGTAGGTGATTAAGGTGTGCTTTGTTGTTGCTGGGTCTATATAAATGCTTGGTGGATCGGGATTTGTTGTGGATTCAGTGGTGTTCCTGGAACCTCCTTTGAACTTGCCACACATATCACTTTGATAGTAACATACAGACAGGGGTATAACTCCTAGAGGTTGATAAATCATAAAATATTTATAAGTATAGGGATAATATAAAATCTGATCCAATCTCGAGCCATCATTTTGAAAAGTTGCATACCTGAAAATCCTCACTGTGTTCAGTACAGGCATCCACACAGTTTTGGCTTCATGGAGACTGCAAATGCACTTTCAGTGTGGATTGAACATGAATAAATCAACCTCTGAAAATCAATTGAGCTTGATTTTACACCTGATGTGAAGCTAAAGATTTTTGCATGCTGGGGACAACATAATTTCTAATAATTGTTTGGTATGTGTTTCTGCGTTAGCTATTTGCAGCTTTCAAATAATTCTAATTTTAAAAGTGTGTTTGAAAAATGCTTCTAAGCACTGAATTTCAAAATACAGGCTAAAAGATGCAGAGTCCTTGCGTTTAGGTATGTTCAGAATATCCAAGTGTACCTGCATTCACTGATCTCAGTTGGAAAGTTCAGCATAACATCTTAGTATCTTAGTTCAAGATGTATCAGAGTTTTACAGATACAATGATAAAACAGAGATGTCCTTAAAATAAAAGCAAGCTATTAGCAGTATGTTCAGTAATTGCTGATTACTAAAATTACTGAAATGTAAAACATAGGTGCGATCAAAAGCATGCTGACCGATGAGCTAAGTCATGACTGAGTAACAGCAGCTCAGGCACTGTTACACTGTACTTATATATATGCTATTCATCTTCTCCACTGTGAATACTACATACATCACTATCTCTGCCCTAGTTTTGTCAATAGAGCTCTTCATTAAATTGAATAGCCAAAACAAACTATCCACTGGAAATTATGATTTAGGTCTCTAATGTATTTTCTGAGCCTTTAATCATAAGCCATATATAGCTGAAAATGTTTTTAAAAAGCAAGTAAATGGGCTTATGTCTGTCTTCAGGGAAATGTTTTAACTGTGTAACCATGATGATGTGACTGACAAGTAGAGAAACAGTGGGGGTTATTTTATTTTTCTGGCTTGGTAAATGAAATGCTACCTGGATGGAACACAGAAGTGTAATCCAGTGAAGATTTTTTTCCCTTTCTCATTAGTGATACTCTGAGCTCCTTGGGGGAGACCAATTTGTGGACCTCATGCTGCATGCTGCCTTCGATAAACATATATACTGACTCTAAGCACAGATCAAGTAGCTCAGCTTCTGGAGCTTAATTTTCCTCTCAGTCTGAAAATATTGCTTGGTGAATTTTACAGCTTGGCATCTTGTAGAGTTCATAGAGTTAAAAACATACCTTTGTTAGATTAATGAATTCATTGTGAGCAGTGCAGCTCCTTTATCCTACATTTAGAGTGAAAGATAAGCTGGTATTTAATTTAGTCAGAAAAGTTAAAATGAAATAGTTATTTTCCTTCTTTTAGTCACTTATAATTGCTTACTATTATACAGCAAACAATATAATTTGAAAAGCACTGTGAAAAAAATATTTCAGTTATTAGATATTAGCATTCAAATCTGTCTGGAAGGGTGTATTGCCATGGGAATCAGCATTTCTGAGTCTCATCCCAGGCTCTGATGCTGATCTGCTATATTTTAGCAGGCAACCTAATCTTTTTGTTCCTTGAAGACAACGTGTATTAAATGGAGGTATGACCACATCAGTGAGCAGTGTGATGTTAGTGTTCAGTGTTTTGTTCTGAAAAACTCTCTACGCCTAGAGTCCCCATTTACTTCATGTGAAAATATCTACTGGACACATCTCAGGAGCAGTATTTGTAATGTACATTGGCATCTCTGAGAGATGATCAATGGATTAAAAGTATGAAGAACTTTGGTATTTTGAATTTCCTAATAGTTTTGCTTTTTCTTTGGTGGGCTAACAAAGTGAAAAAAAAAAAAACAAAGCACGTTAGTGAGAGATAAGGACAACACTCAAAAGTATAAGACTGAGGGAAAGGAAGAGTGTTGTAGTTTAATCTAATTTGATTCACCAGAGTTGAAGCAAGCGCATTTCAGTCCAACAAGAAATTTAGTGTACTTATTTTCCAAAAGTTAGAGCTGATTTAATGCAGTAAATCCTGTGATTGCTCATACATGATCTTCTACTTGAAATTTAGGAAAACCACATGACTGCTTTTAGGATGACAAGCCTGCATATCCGATAACATGGAGGAAGCTCTGATTGTGATCACAAGACCCCTGGACTTGTGTCCGATCAGGAGAAGGTCACATGCAGCCAGTGTATACTGTACAGTTGGAAGCAACGTGTTAGCACAAAGGGTTTTTTTATGGCATCAGCTTTGTAATAGGGACATAATTTTACTGGTTTTCATTTTGAAACAGCTTATATAATCTCTGTGGAAGTATTTGAGCTGCTGTTGTTTTTTCATTGTTTTTATTTTCCTATCTAATAATAAGCTGTCACCCCAAAAGTTAC
Organism: Ibidorhyncha struthersii; assembly: GCA_013398815.1. Taxonomy (NCBI): domain Eukaryota; kingdom Metazoa; phylum Chordata; class Aves; order Charadriiformes; family Charadriidae; genus Ibidorhyncha; species Ibidorhyncha struthersii. The sequence goes on from VZSZ01008498.1 coordinate 3,202, forward strand.
TTGAAATAGCAACTATTCTCCCTGAACTCCAGTTTTATTTTCTTTTGGCTTTTATTTCAGCTGCGGGAGCCAGCTGCTCCAAAGAGTGTGGGAAGCTGACTTGGAGGCCTGTCAGCTGTTGATCCGAGGGTTTCAACTGAAAGAAACCAGTTGCTGTGTTTTTGAGGAAGAGGAAAACCAAATGGATGAGATGGAGATGACTGCTGATGGTCCATCTGATTCTGAAAAAAGAAAAGAAGGTCACTTTCCGAAGGGCACAGAGTGGGGCACTGTTCCCTGTCCCAAACACAGTGAGCTAAAAAAGGTATTTGAAATATTCTACAGCTTCATTTCAAGCAATACTGCTGGTTTTCCTTTTGAGAGGAGGAGTTGAATCTGGGTAACAGGTCAGCAGGGCAGGTTAACTATGAGCTTAACGTCTGGCCTCCAATCTGGGACATGAATAAAATAGCTTATTAGCTTCTCAGAACCCCTTCAACCCTTTATCCTTTCACCATCAGTCTTTTTAAAATGTGGAAATTATTCAGGCAGTGAACACAGAATGTACATGAGGATTTAAAGGAAAAACGATTAAGTTTTTAACACAGATTATCAGCTGTTCCTCATCTCACTGATGAGTTTCACTCTGAGTTAGTTCTGCTGACTTGTCAGCCTGGATCTGTGTTAGCTGAAATGGGGAGAGAGTAAGTTTTCCTCCCCTAGTGAAATGGTCAGAGGTTTCCTAGCTCAGATGCTGGTGGGCTTTCAGCATCCAACAAATATTAAAAGGAGGAAAAAAATCATGAGGCTTAAAGGGTTTGACAAATTTCTGTTAAGTTTTTGTGTTCTGCTCTGGAATACCAGCCTTGCTTAAAAGTGTACAGCTGCCTGATAATCTTTTAACTGCATTGCCATGGTAAACAAGCTGTTAAAAAGCTTCATCACTCAACTTGCACCACTGTGACAAAACCCCCTTCCAACAGTCAGTTTTATTACCCTGGAATTTGGTTGACAGAAATTAAAAGTGTGCATAATCGCACCTGATGTTAAGAGCCATTGAACTGTGTTACACTGAAAGCTGACGCCTAATTTTGCATTTATAGTGGCTGAGACTTAGTGGAAAGCAGGCCCTTGCCTTACTGTAAAATCTCCTCTTGTTAGTAAAATCCTGGTTTTAAATTGGACTTCAATAACACTTCCAGCCTTTTCCTAGGGAAAATGGTTTATGGACTAACTCCACATAGAGAAATTTCCATTTGGAAATGGTCAGCTGTGGCTTTGATTATTTTTTTTTTCCTTTTGCCCCCTCCCATTGTATTCCTGATGAGTCTGCTGAAGTAATATGAGCAGTTCTGTTGGTTATGGAAAGCTGCACTCCCCTTTCAAAAGCACAGATGAGAAGCTCTAGAGGGTTTGGAGTTTTGTGACTGTTTCTGTAGCGCTTTTGAGATTTGCGCTGTAGATGATTGTCTATTTCACCACTGCAAGTCCAGATCATTTCCCTGGAAATCAGTATTGCTATCCTAGAATGACATCTAGGCAACTGAAATGTGGTGACTTCTGGTTCTGGAGAGAGGTGCAGAACTTGGAGGGACAGGTTGCCTATATGTTTAATGGAAGAGGAAAGCATATGTGCAGTGCTTCCATTAAGGTCCTCCGTTTGAACTTGCTTTTTGAGAGTTTCCTCTCTGTCTTTATCAACCACAGAGTGAACTTACGGAGGCTATCCCCCTAACATCAGCTCTTCGTGTAGGTGCTTGAACTTTGCAGTATAAATGCCTTTGCCTGACATCTGGCCTATCCTGGTACCCTGAATAAACTCCATTTTGAAAACATGCCAAAATCCATTCATAAGCTGATGTGCAAATGTAAATGTGAAAACTCCCATCAGTGATGGACCTGTGGAAGTATTCCTGCATCTGTTCTGACAGCACTCCTACGACTGACACACTTGAAAGAAAAAAAAAGACGCAGTTTTGTTAATATAAGAATGTTAATTTGCTTTCCAGCTTTTAGGAGTTGAGCAACGCAGCTGTGTTTCATCACAGCTTACTCAATTCACCTTCCTTTGTTTCAGTGCTGCCTGTAGCTTTGACCATTGGGGCAAAGTTATGCATCAGTGATGACTGCAACCCATTGCAACCATAAAAAAAAAACCCAACATATAGACTGCATTCTAGGTTCTGGAATTAGGGTTGGTCAGCTTGCTCTTATACTTTCAGGAGCTAGGATATTTTCCTTGTTGTGGCATATAGAAGGTTTACCCAAGCAAGTATGCTTTAGGTAGTGAAGCTGGTAGGATCTCCATAGAAGTGATAGGTGGTATCTAAACTTTTAGAGAAGAGCTATAGCATAACATTCCCTAACATCTAGTAATTCATCACAAGGCAGAATATAAAAAAAAACAAACAAACCCCCTCACACATTACTTACAAATCATGCTAATTTCCAATTTTTAATGTGAAGTACAAGAGAAAATGTGTCTTGATTTGTAAATGGATGTAGTTGAAAGACAAACCACTTTTGTAGCATTTAAGTGCTTTGTTATATGGTATTGTATATTTTTATTTAAAAATAATTTCATGTTTGCAGAAAAAAAAAATGTGGCGTGGCTTTTAGTCTCTAAATTTAGCCATTCATGTGACTTACATGGAAAAACTTACCTGTTGTCCATTAGTAGTGAACCTTTTTCTAGACATTTATTACCAGGTGGGGATACCTAGTAGAAAAGCATGTATTTATCAAAATACTTGGATTGAAATTATTTAACAAGGCTGTGGTGTCCCTGTGAGAGGAGTAGCTTGGTGTGGTTGCCATGCTTCTAGAATGACTATTCTCTTCAACTGTGTCACCTCTGTTCCCCGTTGGGGAATTTCAAGGGAAAACTGTTGGTCACTGAAGCAAAAGGAAAGAGTGGCATTCTTTTATTGAGAGGTTACTAAATTACTTGCCTCCAAACAGTATAGCAAAGGATAATAATAGCATATGTGCATATACGCTTTGGGAAGGTACCTTTCATTCCCAGGTGATTGATTTACTTTATGGTGAAATGCTACAAGTGAAGCTCTCCAGTTATTTATCATGTCATATCTGGCTAAGTATTACTGTGGAGTGGATATTGGTTTTGCTGAGGTATACTGTAAATACAGTTTTCTTGCATATAACTGTATCTTGCTGTATAGGTTTCATTAGAAAACAAAGAAACAAATAAGAAACATAATAAGAAAAGCAAAATAGACGAATGGAAAGAACTCTTCACTTACATCCTCAGATACTGCTTTGCAGAGGGCCCGTTTTTCATTTTTAATTAAATATCCTCACTAGATCGTAAAATATGACGTGTTCTGGTATAAAATATGTAAGGTATAAATTCTTTGAAAGTTCAGATATTTTACTGTCATGTGTGAGCACAGGTTTATTAACTGTCAACAGTTACTTTATAGTCTTCATAACTGTGTTTTCTAAGACGGTACAGATTTTTTTTCCCAGTTTGTTTATGTGTTAGACTGTGGCATTCCAAAATAATCTGATAAATCAGGTTTCTTTTATAACGCTGTTAAACAGGGAAGACAATCACATGCTTTGGTAGCTCAGCTTGTTGAAACACGATTACTAATTTTTTGGTCAAAACTAAATAAAGTGAGGCCAGCACAAATCATCCTGTGGAACACTCTGAGTTACTTAAAAATTAAGATGTACTCCTCTCAATTATGGATAATTCATTAGATTATAGTGTCTATATATATAGACAATATTACTAGCCTCAGTCACATAAAAATCAGCTTGTTGCCTAATGTATTTGAGATAGATTCTAGAATTTTCATATAAGTGTGTACTCTCCAGCTGGCAGTTACCTTGATGAAATTAGAGTGCCCCATCATTGCAGTTCTAGTTTGCCTTTTCATGACTAATTGGGCTTGATTTTCTCCCAAGTCTCTGAGGAATTAAAGATGGGCTCTAGTTTTCATCCCAGAAACGTTCCATACTTTTAAACTGACTGCAAATTAATTTGCCCAGGTAACATATGAGGGAGGTGGAAGTCACTATGATCATTATTACATAGTTAGATACATATCTGGGTGATTTCTAAAATATACAGTAACATTTCATTTCTCTTCAGACATTAACACTTGCTTGTTCCACACCTTGTGATATCTTGCTTTATTTTTTGCTTGTTGATAGTGTACGTGTAAGCAAAACCTTTTTATAACACCAGAAACACCGATGATAACTGATAGAGAGATGTGTGTGTGCTGGGACCTCCCTAACACCAAGCGTCTTGATGAACATGAGTATGTGTGCACCTGCAGGCTTGAGTTCCTGACCTATCCTTTTTTCTTCTTCTTCTGCTATCTGGCATGCTGTGCAGTGCTCCCTCTTAATCACTATGAAGGAAAGAAACACCTACTAGATTTCAAGAAAATTGAGGTGATTAAAGTTACAAGGTAAAAAACAAAATTCAGTAGTGTTACCTTTTTGTAAGTCAGCATTGTTGGTAGTTATCCCATCAGAATTCTTTGTAGATAATTTCTCACTTTTTCACCATAAATAAACAGAGAGCAGGGGTAAGAGTAAGGGCTGCTGTCCTTTCCTCACCTCTGCATGCTTCAGTTTTGCCATCTGGGATGATGGTTCAGGGTCTTTTGTAGAGCACTCTGGTGTTGGGAAGATGTTCTATAATTGCAAAGCCTTCATTTGATTCATTTTTTTAAAGAAATTGAATGTTCTAAGTGATACGAAGTGGACAATCATGAAAAAATAATTATTAATAGTTAATGTGGTATCTGTCGTTAAAAAGAAGTCATCATAGGATATGATACATCATTTTCAGAATTTAGCGATAGCAAGCACCAAAAAAGCCTCTGTCAGCAGGCTGTAACTCATTATCATACATTGAGATAGCCTGTGGTCCAGGAGGCAAATGTGCAACGTGTAAAGGACAAAGCCTTTAGAAAGCTAAATAAACTGTGCATTCATTTGGGTTTTAATTAAATGTTGTATTTGTAGAGCTTCAAAAATAATTTGGAAACTTTAAATTTAATCTTTGTTTTAAATGTCAGCATTAAGCATCAGTGAAAGTCAGTGTTTGAGTGATTTTTGTATTAATCCAAGCTTGGAAAGCATTTCTGTAGCAACAGGCAACTGGCTTGTACACAGCGGTCAGATCATCATGGTTGTGCAGTAAGATGCCCCTTAGCTGAGTGTGATACTTTTGTGTAGTATCTACTGGTCAAAATGCTAGAGATTGTAGCATCTCAGTAAGCTTAATGCTTACGTGCATTTTGCAGTAAAAATATCATCAGAAAGTTAATATTGCACGTAAAAGAAATTTAAGCAACCTCTTTGCAGATAGATTACTCAAAATAGTACCCAGTAATAATAATGATTTTATGGCAGAGTAATGATTTTGCACTTTATTATATATATGTACATACCTGTGATACTAAGTATTGCCCTGCCAAAGCAATATCCTTTTCTGTTTATTTAAAGATTATCAATACTGTTATGTGTGATAAGTATTAATGACTTTCCAATAATGTTAATACCAAATTTCTTTGCTCCTCAGCCAATCAATGAAATATTGGCTAATTTCTTATAGACTTTACAGATGAAGCAAGTTTTTAAAGAGGAACTGACTATAGTTAGCATGTGTTACCAATACAAAACAGTGGGGTCTCTCATTTCTCTTGCCCAAAATCACTTCCAGGGTTTGTGTCAAAAAATATTTCTGTAGTCCCTTGAATGGTGTGTAGATCCGTAAGAGCTTGACAGAAAAGTTTGTCTTAATCTACAGTTAGTCCTTCAGTTTTATAGGCAGTATTCCTTGTGGTTTTTAATTGGGAAGCCAGTGCAGGCTTTAATAATATGTATTCAAATTTAGCTTTAAATATTGGGTGGCTGCCACTGCTCCATTATAAATGGAAATGTTTCATGCATGTGAAGCAAAATAATGTAATTGTTCAGCTTATATAACTTTTTAATGTGCTATATGCTTTTTATAAGTTCCATTGAAATCCTACTGTTTATATAGCATGTATCTACCATATACTTAATAATTTATCTCTAACAGGTTATGGAAGACATTTCATTTGGAGCAGAGGGTCATTTACCTGAGGTAAGTGTTTTCTAGGCAGTATAAAGTGGTGATATTGTACAGACTTCTCTGGGTCTCAATTAGAACTAATGACACTTGTTTTTATGATATTACCTTTGGGTAAAAATTGCTAGAGAGTGTGTGGGTGCTTAGAAAAGCAGCACAGGCACAACTAGAGTGGGCCCGTTCTTTTCTTTCCATTGAAGATAACGCAAAATTGCTGTGTATGTCAGAGAGTTTATAGTTAAATCCTGTGCTAGTGCTTTTAATATGTAACAGCAACAGGATGAATATGTTGGGGAAGAGTAGGACCAATAACGTGTAGCCAACCTCACTGTAGCACTGTAATGATGCTTAGGAATGGAACAAAATCATGATGCTTGTTTCCTTGCGTACCACTAAAAATACCTTTGCATTTACTTTTGAAGTATAAAAGCATACTGCAGCAGAATACAGGGCAGTAGGAATTTCATCTGAATAAAATACTGAATGTTTGTCATTTTACACTATTTTCATAAATAAAAAGATGTCAGATCCTAGTCAATATATTTAAGAAAGTCTAGGATAATTGACTAACATGAAATGCATTTCCTATGAGAGTAAGTGAGGAGAAAAATCTGCTTGTATAGAAAAAATTGTCTAGATACAAACTCAGACTTCAGGTAATATATATGTAAGGAGGGTTATGCTGGTTCTAGGAGCTGTACTGATTCAGTCTGGTCCGTTTTTATATCAGTATGCCTTGGGTTGCAACTTACATATTAAGAAAATTTAGTATCCAAGCATTGTGTCCAGCCAGCAAATTAATTACACGGGTAAGTAACCCCCAGTTCACCTTCCATAAGAGCATACATGCTACCTGTCAAGTACAAGTGACAAGTGCTCAGCCAAGCAAATATTAAATAAATAAATTAATTACATTGCAACTATAACTATTCAGATGAGGCATTTCTTTGGATTCCCACCAATGAATCCAAAGACTCTGTAGCAGCTGGAATGCTCCAGGAAAGATTATCTAACTGCAAGACCAAACTCGGATTGTTGACCTTGTGTACAGGGAGACTGTGACGTGAGAGCATGCCCAGGATGGACTGCTTGGCTGGATGTGAGTTCAGCATAAATAAAAACAGGAAGCCTTGAAGGTGAACTTTGCAGAAAATGCAAATAGTTTTTCTTATCAGTGAACTTTGCTGTGAATTCAAGCACAACCGTACAGGTGCTTGTGTCCACAGATGACATGAAATAGCGGGATGTAGTCCCACAGGATAAAGGTGGCAAAAAGCCTTAGTGCCAGCAGGACAAAATACTGAGGGCACGTTGGTAGTGATGGCTGCCAAGACAGCAGACTATTTGCTGGAAGCTAAAAATTGCATATGGTCTGGACCAAAGTGAATGAGAGTACAACTGCATGCCTGTGTTGAGCAGTGACCTGCACTGAAAGCGGTAGTACAGCCCAGCCCTTGACTGAAGTTGTTCTTTTCCTTAACAGGAGGTGTGCCCAGAGTATGTGAGTGTGACGTTGTGTGCTGGGTTTGCAAATGCACCAGAGCTCACAGGCATGGCGGGCTGCCACTGTAGAAGTATTCACTAAGAGATTAATATCTTAGAATCCTCACAAGCAGAGGACCTTTGACCTTTTGAAATTTTGAGGAGAAAAATAAAGCATAAAGAGACTAGAGACAATGATACAAATAAAGAAAACAGAAATTTGCTAGAAAGCCAGGCTCTACCACACTGCCACAGCTGGATTGATGTTGACTTGTAGACAGCTCTATAAAAGCTCTGTGAAACTGTCAGCACCCTGTACCATGTCAAGGCTTTGCCTAAATGTTCCTTTGACGCTCTGGTCCCCTAATCCACTCTTGTCAGTCTCCGCACTGCCTGCAGGAGAGCACCCTGTTAGTCGCTCCAGGTTTTTGCATCTTAGTGGCTCGGGAGCAGAGATGGGAGTGAACAATACTAAGAACCCCACCTATAAACGATACCCAGCTGTGCTGACTCCTGGCACAGCAGGGTGTGGACACTAGAAAACAGTTTGATGCTTTTGTTTCTCTTCCAAGTCCTGGCCCACTGTGAATTTTTATTGGTAAGTCAGTAAATAGCCTTATCCTCCCACAGCAGGAACTGGAATTGTCCCGATTTTATTAAATGAGCCAGTGAAGTAGTCTGCACGGATTTTTAGGAAGTCTGCACTCGGGGAAGATCTTCAGTCTAGTAGAGATGAGAATGGGGAGACTGCCATCACCCAGACCTCAGCAGGGTACTGGAAGGCAGTGAAAAGCTCTATTTCTGTGTAGATGCTTTTCCACGGACCCTCCTCCATAGCTGTAATGGAAGATACATGAGGGGAGGAATTGCCAACATCGGGCTGTAATTTTGATGAGTCATTTAATGTTCCCATGTGGTGGTGTCCCTGCAGATGAGGGAAGCGGATCAGTGCAAGCAAAGGGACTGTGAGAAAAACATGTGATGATGGGGAGGAGGTAGGTCACAGTCGCAAAACAGCTGTTTGGAAAGCTTTATGCTTGAATTGTTGCATATGAGAAACTGAGGAGCGTGTTGTAATGTTGCAGTCATCTAAATATACATAAACAGGCTGATGGAACAAACTAGCAGTCTGTAAGTGGAAGGTGATAAGGGCAAAAGTAATTGGGAAACAACCTTGATCCCTCTTCTGAGAAAATGCGGATAACCACCTCCATGAAAGAAAAATTCACCTAAACAAAATCAAGAAAGCAACAGGTGAGTTTCTGTGGGACAAACTCTCTAGGATTCAGCAGCAGATGCTCTTTGGTACCCTTCAGAAGGCATTGTCTTTATAGTATAGCACCATCCTATTTTTGTGCAGAAAAGAGCAACTCTTCAGTGGCCCAAAAGAATATTGAAAGGGAAAGGACAAAAACGTTCCTAAGGATGAGCCTGAGAGGGTACTGCACAGTGTAAGAGTGAGTCAGCAAGACCACTGACCACACTAAGCTACTGTAAGCAAAAGACATGCCAAGTGGCAAGGGAGTTCAGGGATAAGCTGTACGTTAAGGGATAAGTGAAAGAAAGCTTGTGTGTCTTCTAGTAAGAAAGGTGAATAAGAAACTAATGAAATGACAGCAGAAGGCAGAAGTATTTTTTTCTTCCTTATTTTCTTTGCTTTTGGTCTTTCTAAAAATGATAAACTGTGTCCATATATGTAATGCTCTTAGTATTCACTATGAGGTATCAAGAGACAAACACAGTAAATGGTCCTAAGGCAAGTGAGATGTACTCAAGTCAGGCTAGACTGATGAAATTTCTTCTGAGTGCACAGGAGCCAAGAAAAACAATCTCCAAACCATTAACAGGCTTCTTTGAAAACTCCTAGAGGAAGCTTGAAGTCCCAGGGGGTCAGTAAAAGGCAGACTTGGTATTTGCCTTTAAAAAGGAGGTAGGCAGGAGTTTATGTGCCAGTCAACATCATTTCAATTAGGATTAGAATTCCAAATGCCCTCAATAGAATGAAAGAATAGCCTGAAATCAATAAGATGGGATATGTTAAAAGACAGGTGCAAATTACATTTGAGGAAGTAAAGAAGTTGGGTTTATGTATACAGATGGTAAATAGCAGCTAAGGTGACAATACTGCAGAAGAAGAATCTAGGGTTATAGTGGACTACAAATAGAGTGGGATTCATTACCTTCATCGTGTTGCAAGAAAGGGCAAATGTCATTTGCAGCCTCATTAATGGGAATGTCAGTTGTAAGACAGAAATAATTACTGTGCTTAGAAGAGACTGTTAAAGCCTCCAGGGGACTATGGCACTGGTCTGGGCACCTCACTCTGTAGAAGATAGGGACACACTGAAGAAAAGAAGGAAAAGAATAGAAAGAAGAGTTTTAGAAATCCTGGTCTCCTTGACAGTTGAAGTCTTCAGTCACATTAAAAATACTGATGAAGAGGACAATGATTAGTTATCATTATGTGCTATGTAAGGGTAAAATGAAATGTAACTGTCTTGGTTTGTAGCAAGGGAAGTTTGCATTAGGAAAACTTGTTCGCTGCAAGGGCAGTTTAGCCCTGGAGCAGGCTCTACCCTGCAACCAGAGCCACAAAATCCCTGTCAGCTGCTAAGAGCCGTGTAGGCAGACACCAGCTGAGGACAGTCACAGTGGGCTTGATCTCACTGCAAGTCACAGAGTGGGCTTTGGTGGTCCCTGGTTACTTGCTGGTCAGCCTTGCCATGATGCTAGGATGGTGTTGGTCATGAGAAACATGCATTATTTTCAGAGTTAGGGATTAGGCAGTTCTCAGTGGCCACTTTGTCCTCCTCATCTACAACACCTGCCCAGGGTAATGCAACACAGGACAGGATATCTGAGACACAGAGCAGGGACAAAGCTTCCTCCACCTGCACTTAGGATACTTTGTGGCTGTGTAGCTCATTATCTGAGGGCACGTGCGCTTAGCCTGCATGTGACTGAAGCATCTGCTCAAGCAGGACAAACATATGGATGGCTGCCTTTTGTTTCTAGAAATTATTTAAGAGATGGCCTGGCCTGGCTTTGTGGAGTTTCAAGTGCTCACAATTTCTGTTAACTTCTTCAAGGGGCGAGAAGTGCATGCAGCACTTCTGCCAAGAGTAAGTCCTGCCAACGATACGTCACTGTTCTAAACGTTGTGCCATAACACGAAGTGTCTGTCTGCGAAGGAAACTTTTCGTAGCTGTTAGTTTGAATTATTTTAAATATTATAGGAGAGAGAGGATTTAGTATGGGTGAAAGAAATCTAGCTTTGATGTTCTGCAGAAGGTCTTCTGAGGCTTTTATTTTACATATCTTACTGGGGTTATGATATTGCTAGTTTGAAGTAAGGCAACTCCTTTTTTCAAAGTTCCTTTGCAGGAGGAATGAATTTTAAGGATATAATAGAATAGACTAGACTACTTCAGTTGTAAGGCACCTAAAACGATCATCTAGTCCAACTGCCTGACCAATTCAGGGCTGACATAGTTAAAGCATGTTGTAAAGTGCATTGTCCAAATGCCTCTTAAACACTGACAGGCTTGGGGCATTGACCACCTCTCTAGGAAGCCTGTTCCAGTGTTTGACCACCCTCTCGGTAAAGAACTGCTTCCTAATATCCAGTCTAAAGGTCCCCTGGTGCAGCTTTGAACCATTCCTGTGTCACCTATCACTGGATACCAGGGAGAAGAGGTTAGCACTCAATATATATATCTATCTGGGAATCCTGCTTCTCAGCGTGACCGCCAGAGACACTATTAGAGACTCTAATCCCTAATAGAGTTAGATTAACCCAGCTACTAGAATACCAATTCTTCTATACAAAATTGCTGACCTAGATCCAAGAGAGTATGGAAGGTGTTTGCACCAGAAAAGCTAATCAAACATTTTCCTTGAGTCATGCTGTCAAGGAGCTGTTGCTTATACATGACTAAAATGACTTGTAAAGGAGTAAATTGAAAGGCAGAAGACTCAACTGGAAACCATTCCCTCTGCTCTTAATTCAGTGTGCTGATGCTCCAGCTGTGCATCAGCTGGAACATCGTCTGTTCTTCCTGTTTCTCACATCAGACTCTGGCATCTCTGGGAGAGAATGAGAATTTCTACTTTGCGTGAGAAGGCAGAAGAATTTCTTCGGTTACCACCTTAAGAAATAACGAAACACACCCACATTTGTGCTGTTTTCACCTGCTTAGGGATTTAGGGGAAAAAAATAAAAATCCCAACCAGCTACATCCGCTGTTCACAGAAAAATCCATAAAGCAATATTGCATCTCAGCTCTTTTCTGACTCCTGCAATCTAGCTGCATCCTAAAAGTGCTGTTAGTGCAAAAATAACTAAAGAACTCTGAAGACTTACAGTAGCTTGTTGCATTGACATAACCTACAAGGTTGGATGAGTTGTATTTTATTAACATGTTGAGCTGGAGGCAGAGTCCACTCTCCTCTCAGGTATATTGTTGATCAGTGTAAAGTGCCACTTTCCAACCGGGAGCTGTTCTGAATAGTTTGTGTGTCACTGACAGCAGTTTCCCTGCCTGCATAGACAAATGTCAAATAAAAATGTTACCAGTGATGTTACTGGGCATGAAAGGCACTGAGAGAAATCTTTCCTATCTGCTTCTCTGGGTTATCAAACTGTTTTCAAACAAGGGCCTGGGGGCAGAAGCTATGGAATTGGTTGAATATTTGGAATTATTCTTGTATGTTTTTGAGAGCAGTATATATTTTTCCATTTCATTTATAACTCTTCTTGATGTTAAACTAAAGTTAGAGTTCTCTGCATGACCCCATCTTTCCAATCCAAAATGAGAAAGGCCATGAAAGAAATACACGTTCTGGAAAATCATAATTTACGTGATCATCCTCTTGCATTTTTCGCGTGATGCCTGCAAGTTCCTGAGAGATGATGCTTGTCTAAACTATGGAGGAACTTCTCATTTCGACTAAAAAGGCAGCTGTGTCACGGAGGTGCAAAAATAGTTTATCCATACACTATTATTGCTGTATTAAAGAGGAATTAAGCTGCAAAATACCTATTAGGAGTTTAATAGAATATAGCCCCTACCTTATGGAGCTATTTTAGTTTAGTTCTTTAGTTTAGCCATACAGTTATGATTAAGTGTGTTTCAAGTCTTTAAAGACCTAAACCAGTTTGGTCTGATTTTTACCTATTCAGATTTCCCTGCCTTCCCATATTGTTGTAACAATTCTGCATTGAGCATGTTTTCATAGTACTCATTGTTCACTTATCTTAATTTCCAAAGTAAACAGGATTTTTGTTACATTTTTAGATGGTTCATTGTGTACTCAAAATGTGATTGTTCAGGAAGAATACACTATATTTTTTCACGAGACAGAATGGACGTTTAAGTGAGAATTTAGGTATTCAGTTGACAAAGGAATTAAAGCTGGTGAGTTAAAAACAATAGTCTCTTATTTCCAAGCACGTTTGGTGTGAGACCAATACACCAATAAAGTCCTTGCCTGGAATTTCAGCAGGGTAGAAATTACTGGCCAAAGCTTAGAACCCCAAAACACAGGTTAGTACTGATGCAAAGCACCATGAGATGCCTTTGCTACGGAACGAGCATTCACCTGACATCCTAGGGTCCTGGGGGCTTGTTTGTTGGGTTCCTTCCTTCCGTCCTTCCTGGGACCTTCTACATGGTTGTAAAGTTTTATTAAAAAAGGAAAAGAAAATATCAGATGTGAGATCATATTAGGTAACAATATACTGATAAGTATAGTCACCTAGCTACGCTGCGACTGTAGATTTCAGGCTGTGGTTTTATTTTATCTCGGGTTTTCAGGATATGAGCATATTAGAGCTAGGCCATGCTTGCAACTTGGACCCTGTTTTGCCAACCAGGTATCTAAATGCTGTCTCCTGTTGCCAGCATCTTTCAGCCCACCTGAAGTTCAGTGAGGGCTTAGGTCTAAAAGGCTCATTTTGCCCTGTACATTCATTGACATGGTGAACAGGGGGAGAAACTGTCCACTGTGGATCTTCCTAGCAGGGCTAGACAAATCCAGGCAGAGTGCTTATCGTTTAGATTAGGTGCTCAGTGAACTCCTTGCATTTGCACATACAAGACAGGAACCGTGAGGGAAGTTTTAAAGTGGAGGAAATGGATCTTCTCTTACAGCAACTAATGATAGCGCTAACTGGGTGACCAATTACCTGGATAAGTATTCCTGCCATCAACAATACCCTAAAAAATAAAGGGATACCCTACTGTAATGTGTATCTTTATAATGCTTTTTATATTTAAATATACTTAATGGCACAGGTATTCGGGAGCGTACTGTAACATGTACCTCTTTTATTTGCTGCCTGTGGTAACTGATTATTTCAAATCAGGACTGCCAGTGTCATCCTTGACAGCACGAATGTGATCCAAAATCTCAAATAGTGATAGTTCTTGGTAAAAGCAGTGACTGGATCAGACTAAAGTATTCAGTATAGTGATGGTATAAGAGCAAGAATCTGTTTTTTATGTGTCACTCTAAGAGACCTGTTCTTCAGGTTGTGTACAGGACTAATTTATTTTGTCGAAGTACAGAGTCTGTAGAAAGAGTCTGGTTTGAAAACTTCACTTATGGCTTTTTTCTGTCAGCGTAATACTTAGGAGTTTGTGCATTAATTAAAAGCTGTTCTTCCTAAATTAACTATTCAATAATTGTATAGCACTGGGTGTTTTTTGTCGTGTTTTTCCTGTTCATCATCTTGAGATAGTAGTTATGTGAAGACCTGATTTTCTTATGTGTACTTAACTGCTAGAGAAAAATTGGTGTTCAGAGGTGGAGCTTTCTCTAGATGGTCATCATTTTAGATGTGTTTTCGGAGTGCTAGGTTTTTACAATTTATTGACTCATGTAGCCTGAGACCTAAGTTCTTTTAGACAACTGTCATCTGTTCTTGCATGTGTGTCACAGAATGATTCCCTAAAAGCTTTCTAATGATATAAATTGCCTGGGTTATCCCACTCCCTAAAAGCATATGGAGTTCTGCTGCTGTACTGAATAACGATTTATCAGCTGGATGGAAGACTTGTTCCTCATCTTCTGTCCCTGGTCATGAGACAAGGACATTCCTAGTTGCTGTAGGGAGAAATGTGTACCTTCTCCCCTGTGCTCATCTGAAAAACAATGGTTCATTTTTACATCTATAAATTCTGCGGAGTGCTGCTGTAGATTCTCATGTTTGGTAATGATGCTGAAGATGGCTGCTCAGGCCTCGCGCGCAGAGCCAGGGACTCAGCCAGCTGGTTCTCACATTGTGCTTCTCTGCGTCTAAGCTGCGGGTGTTTGCAGCATAACCTCTCTTAAGCAGCTCGCTCGGCCAGGGTTCGAGCTGCAGCTGGTTGCGTACCCGTGCAATCTGCTGGATAGCCCTGTCTGGCAGAAGACCTGGGAAGGCAGAAAGGTCAAAGCTCTGGGCTGTAACACGGGATGTGCCAGCAAGCAGAGCTCTTCTGACATTTGACTCTGTGTATGCACTGCGTGACGCAAAGTAAGGATAGCACAGAACTGATGTCTGGGAAATGTGTTTACCAAAAATGAGATTGTCTCACAATGGGCAGTGTTCCAACAAGTATTAGCACGATTTCTTTGGAAGGTCTTTGATTGAAGGCTTGATTTCTCTTAAACAACCACTGATGGCTGCTATTATAGCAGCAGATCAGTGCAAAGGACTCCAAATGCTTTGGGAAAGGAGAAACTTTCTGAAGATTGTATATGGCCACATGTGCAGCTGGCTTTATGGACGAGTGCATAGACTAGGTCTAAAGAAAATCTGATTTTCTGGATTCCAGCTGATTAATGAATCCATTTTTTTCAACATGGCTCCAGCAGAACTTCATCTTGGCACCATATCTTTTCCTTACAGATAACCCCTGTCATTCACTATAAACAGCACTGTGATGCCTTGGGAGGGAGAGGAGAGGCTTGTTTCAGCACTGCACAAATTGGTTGATGTTTTTTTTTTTCCTCTCCTCCTCTCGCATTTGCTGCTTATTTGGGTTGTTTCTTAAAAAAGTACTCAATACAAAATATAAAAGATACAAATTACCCTTGTGCAGTGTATCTGAAAGCAGAGTTATGGGAAGGACTTTTCAACTGGTTTAAAATACTCGGTTTAAAACAGAAAAAGTGTTTGTATAAGTTCTAAGTATTAGTATCTAAGCATTATTTTTGAAAATTTTGTCTTGTTTCATGATAACACACTAAAAAAGTGTAGTTTCATCTTGTAATCTCTAAGACTTTGATGCATTTTCTCTGATCAGTTGAGCAAAGTCCCTAAGTATTCTAGCCAGATTTTTCCTCAAGAGAGTCAGCACATTTTGTGTTTATAAGAGATACCAAAAGTGATGCTGCTTGAAATCTTCAAATGGCCTAAAAGTGTAAATCATATTTACATGAAAAACTTGAAATTTAGGAACCTAAATGGTGTAGTCAGCATGAGATTTCCCTCCCCTGCTGTGGCGAGACAACAGGGAAGAAGGAGAGCAGTTCAGTCTTCACACCCCTTTAATCCTCTGCTGAAAGTGAGATCATGACTTTTTTCTGCTGGGAAATAGACTGAGACCACAAGCTCATTCCATTTCATATAAATCACCAAATTATTATATAGTAACAACTTTTTGTCTGTCTAACGGGAATTTGCTTTCAGGCAACATCTTGGTACTGTAAATTATCATATCCCCTCACTAATATTTTATTTTTCCCTTAATTTGATGCAAATTTGATGTAGAAACAGTCAGCAGCAAACATGCTTTCTTTTCTTCTTCAACTTCCTGTAGGAGTTCTTCATATTTTCTGCAGAGCTGGAAGAAAAATGTGAAGTAATAAGTGAGAAATTGGTGCATCTGGAAGATCAACTGCAGACTTCCTCCTGCAGAATTGATGAAGGAGTTATTCATATCCTTTTTGATATAGCTATAGATATGGATCAATCTATGTAAGTATGTATGTGAAATACTTGCCTTTCAGATTCACATGGAGTACTAGTTCTTAATGTAGATTAAATACATTAAGAAGGGGAGAATTGATTGTCTTGCTGAAGTGGGCGTTCTTGCTGTAGTGAGTTTTCCTACAGTGCATTTTCACTGTGGTCTGATCCAGCTTTCATTGATTTAAACAGAAGCTAGTTCTTTGTAAATTGAGATTAGGCACTGAAAAGCCTTGATTCTACTGTTAAAATCCTTTTGTTTGTAATGCTCATATAAGTAAATACCTAGGGCATCAAAGCTGCATGGATACAAGCATCCATGGACCTGCATTTCCCAACATGATTTCACTCGATAAAATGCTACGTCATTGACACAAACTGTGTATATTGTCACATGTAGTTTGGCTTTTTTTCCTTTAAAAAAAAATAGGCAGCAGATGCATCATGTGGCATCCTATGCAATTTCATCTGCTTCTGACACTCCAGTGCAAGTAACCAGATGAGATGTTGTCTTATAAAGCACCCTTATCTCTTTCTGTGCTTCATCTGTCATTCAGTGCCTGATTGAAGATTGCTTAACCTTATATGAGGCATTTGTTGAGCCTCTGTGAACATTTTTCAGAATTTAAGAGTACAGAGTATTGTTTTATTTGTAACATTCATAGTAAAACTTAACACAAAAGAGATCTTGTTTCTCTAAGAAAGGGGAAAGAGAATAAGAACCAGTGAGGCTCAGGAAGATGAGAATACTTAGCTGGTTAGGTTTTAGTGGAGAAGAGGTGGCAGGCAATGGCATAATGAAGAAAAATTAATACATTCAGGTTGGAGAGATTAGCAGATGAGCCCTTACAGATACCTGAAGCTGAGTTGAGATGATGAAGGTGAGTGGAGATGGTGGATTCAGTTCCTCCTAAGCTGAGGCAGGTAGTACTGCAGGAGAGAGTTTAGAGAAAGGATAATAAATAATAAATAGAGTGTGTGGAAATACCACTGTGTTTTAGGTAGTTGGGCACCTATTGCCAGCTCATTGCAAAATTCCTATTCTAGAACCTTGGTTTCTTTAAAGATATCAGAATGATAAATTTTAAGGGGGGGCAGGCAGGGAAGGTGCTGGGGGCCTTTGCATCTGAGGGGAGAAATCCAGTCACTAATTTGTTATTACTTCAAATCTTTCTTTTTGAAGCGTTTCACTGTACAGAAAGATTATTTTCTTGTGTTTACCACAGGCCAGATTGCAATATTCTTTTAATTATATTTACAGTGTGTGTGCACAGCTGCAGTTGTGTTTCCCCAATGCTGTTTGTGAGCATTCTTCTCAGAGCTATATGGATGTGTGTGCAGACCATATACTTCTTTCCTTCCTTACCTGTATTTGCTCTCAACTGAGAGCTTTTCTCATTGACGCTAATAGAACACTGAGTTAAGGGTTCTTTGCAGTGGACTTAAGTTCATATTCAAACCAAACAGTCAGGTCTGAGCATAGTTACAGTTGATTAGGTAAGGTGAAATAAGCTAAAAAAGTGCTTTTTTGATTCCTGATGAAAATACGCTATAAGTATGTAAAATAGTAGTATTTGTATTTTCTGTGGACCATGCATATTTCTTTGTAGCTGTTGAAACTGCAAGAGTTAGTTGAAAAAATAAAATCTAACCATTGAAAGTTTGAGAAGAGTTGTAGATTAGTCTAGTTCTAAGCCACAGTTGTCTGATATAGATCTGATTTCCTCTGTCAGTGAAGTACAGCTCACATTATCTAAACACAGAAGCGCACACTGTGTGATATCCTGGTCCTCTTAGCAAGACCATCAGTCACAAAATAAGAAACCATGTTTAAAACATAGGGACATACAGAGAAGCAGTTCAGCAGTTCAACTACCCCTCATTAACATTCAGTTGCTATTTCAGAGGTAGTCCGGATCAATGTGCACAAAATGTTACCATCTGGTACATGTAATCACTGTGCTATACTTCAAAAAAGAATGAGAAAAATAGCTACCAGAGTGCTACAGACCTGTAGATTGTTTTTTTTTTAATAAAAACTGCTCGGTGCCTGTAAAATAAACTTTCACTTATTGATAACTTGGGTATATTGCAGGAACTAGCACTGAGATTGGCGCCAATAATTCGCCTCAATAGAAGAATGTACGATTAATAGATGAAGCTGTTGTTTGCACGGTAGTTTATTTAGTTTTATATAAAACAATTCCTTATCCTAAGTATGGGACAATTATGCAATCTTAATGAAAAATCTGTAGAACCCTGAGAGCAGGAGCTTAAAGATCTGAAATTGTAAGCAAAGCAGGATAAGTTGTTCAAACTCTTGTTCACCAGTTATTTTTGCCCTTTCCCTTGTCCCCCAAAAAACTGCCTTATGCATGAATGTTACAAACTGTATTAGGTCAAAAATTTGACTGGGGGCTGCAGAGATGTAAATTAGTCCTGTCGTCTGATTATTAAAAGACTTTTAAAGACTCCACTGAGAAAAATAAATTCCTGATGCTCTTAAGCCATTTGCCAGTGTTTAGTGTGTGTCATAGCTTTGATTAATAATTAAGTTTGTATTAGAAGAAAAATTCCAGATGTCATTGTTTTTCATTCTACGTTTCGATGGCATGGAACACTTAAATCAGCCGTGCTGCTTGTAATCACTAGCACGACCTGAACAAAGGAGAAATCCAGTGATACTTCTTAGCCCTCAGTATAGGCACAGACCTACTTGGGATTCTCATTTATTATTGGAGCCTTTCACAGCAAATACTAAACTGTAATTTTGTATAAAAAGCATCAAACAATGCGGGGGGGCAGAGCTCCTCTGTAGCACTATGATATATTTGCTAAATTCTATGTAGTATAACCAAATAAACCTACAAAACGTTCAATTACGGTTAATCATTGGCGAGTGTATGAAAACAGTCCACATCATTAATTGGAAAAAACAAAGGACTAGAGGTGACTCATTCTGGTGTCTACAGAGCTGATGAGAAGTGTTACTTTCCTGACAGTAAAGGCCTGGAATTCCTAGTAAAATTAAATGGAGCCTATATTGCAATTTCACAGTCATTTTTGTTCTTAATTAGCAGTTACATTTTGATAGACAATTTGAATGCATGTAATAGTTCCTCCTGGTGAAAATGCTTTTGTGGGAAGAAAACCTGGCTGGATTATTATTATAAAAGCAATCTCCACTCCTTGCCCCAAAATGGGCATTTTAAACAGTTATTTTGAAAATAGAATTTTGTGCCTAAACGTTCATTAGGTCACTCTGCTAACCCTTTGCCTTTATCGTACAGCAGGCTGTCATACAAGTCTTACTTTACAGCAGCGCAGGTTTTCGACAGACTCGTGAGTGTAGAATTTAGCCCCTGAAGGTACCTCACTGAAGAATCTCACCCTGGGTGAATCTGTAAGAAATTTTGGGATCCACAACAGTGAGAGGTTGCAATGATGCCCTTTTGATTTTATTCTGGGTAACAGGGAGGTGACCCCTTTCCAATGTGCGTCATGAAAAGAGCGTGGTTCCACTTACATGGTCATGCCATGATGGAGGTAGATCAGTGTATTTCCGCCCACGTGCTGCAGCTTCTTTGCCTTCCATTTTCTGCTGGAACAAGTGATTTGGAGACAGCTGATATCCAGACCCCTGAAGTGATCCATTTTTCAAAATGTTGCAGTCATTCTGTTCGTTTTTTTTTTTTGTTTGGTCATTTTTGCAGAGAGTGTTTTGGTTTCTATGTGGGAGGGATAGTATGTTATTTTGTAGAATCACATTTGTGGATGTGAAGGAGGGAGACAACAATGGAGGGGAGAAATGGGAAATTTCTAATCTGGTTTCAGTACCACGAGCACCCCTGTATTTTGTAAGAAGTAAATGACAGGCTTCCAAAGGCCATTTTGCTTTCTTGCTGTGACAACACACAGGGCTCATATAGTATCAGTAGCGACATGCTTGGTGTCTTTCCTTCTTTCCCAAGAGTGCACTTCTAAAAGGCCTAAATCCAGGTCATTCCAAATAAACATTGAATTGTCTTGCCTCTTTGCTGGTCCTTTGGCATGTAGCGCACACAGTCACAGAATCGTTTAGTTGGAGGTGACCTTTTGAGATCATCACGTCCAAACCCCTGCTCAAGCAGGGTCACCTAGAGCAGGTTGCCCAGGATCACGTCCAGGCAGGTTTTTAGTGTCTCCAAGAATGGAGAGTGCACAACCTCTCCATGCAACATGTTCCAGGATTTGACCGCCCCCATGGTAAAAAAACTGTTTTCTTGTTTTCAGACTCAATTTCCTATTTTGGAATTTTTGCCTGTTGCTTCTTTTCTGTCAGTGGGCACTAGTGGCAAGAGTCTGGCTCCTGCTTGTTATTCACACCCTTCAGCCATGTACACACATTGATAAGATTCCCGAGCCTTCTCTTCTCGAGGTTGAACAGTCCCAGCTCTCTCAGCATGTCCTCATGTGACAGATGCTCCAGTCCATTAAACCAGCCCTGTGCTGGACTTGCTCCAGTAAGTCTTTCTTGTACTGTGGAGCCCAGAACTTGACCCTGCACCCCAGACAGGACCTCACCAGTGCTGAGCAGAGTGGAAGGATCAGCTCCCTCTACCTGCTGGCGATGCTTTTCGTAATCCAGCCCAGGAGGCTGTTGGCCACCTTTGCCACAAGACAGATTGCCGGCTTATGTTCATTTTGCTGTCCACCGTGACCTCAAGGTCCTTCCCTGCAGAGCTGCTTTCCAGCTGGCTGTCCCCCTGGTGTGTTCTGGTGCCTGGGGTAAGGAGAGACATGTGCAGTTACGTAGTGGGACATCTAGCTGAGCTTGTATCTCCAGCCACTGTAATGTCCAGCTTTTAGAGACAAGCAGAATAGTTAAACAGGTTAAAAAAAACTCTCTTTCTGATTACGTCTGTTTTTCAAGTCTTAATTTCCTCTTCAGAAGTCCAAAATTGGTGTTATTGTCCAGATTCCCATAGGCCCTTACCTCAGCCCTGTGGTAGTCCTTGGCTGTCCTTCTAAGGCCTTTTGTCTTACAATATACTCTTAGTTTTAAATCTTTCCAATGGGAAGGCAACTGATTTGTAATATCTACGTTTGTCTCTTTTTTTTTTTTTCCATAAACATCTTTGTTGAGATAACAGAAGAGATGTTCGTGAGCCCGTTTCTTCAAAAAAATTAAGTCCGCAGTAATTAGTTCTGCTTTTTATCTCCTTATAAATCATGGACTCCGTCATGATGCTCAAGTTTTTTAAAGAGAGCAAGTCAAATAGGTGAAAACCTTCCACCGAGACATCAGAGCTGCAGCATTGTTGCAGAATATGGATTGTGTTTTTGTGAAGCTGTTACCAAGTACTTTAATTTATTGCTTATGAGACATCGGAGAGATTCTGCCAGTTTTTCACAGGAAGACAGCAGGACCAGAAAGTGTTCCTAGTTGAAATTTATTTTGGTGTCTGCCTTTGATACTGGCTCAGTATTTGCAGCACAGGGTAGAGAATTTAAGCATGAAGGACACATTTGCCTGTGGACCCGTGCAAAACTAAGTTTTTTGCATTTTTAAAATGGGTGAAGCTGGTTATCCAGAAATAGCCCTGTATATGGATAGAGATTCCATGCTCAGCCCTATTCCATATATTTTGCCTAGCCATAAGGGCTCATTTGACAGTTACTGGTCTACAGCTGCTTGTGATATTATTCATGAGGTTATTGAGACTTGCTCTAGGTAGACCATGTGGTCATCTTTCTTGTTGTTCCGTCTTTCCAATAGTTGAGTTTCTTTCCTGTTTCCTTCATTTTCCTCTATCCTTCAAGATTTCTGATCCACTGGCAGCAAAACATTTCAATTTTGCTTTTTCTCTCTATCTGAAAAGAATTTTGTAATTGCTTGGGATATTACAAATAACAGCATGTAGTCAGAGACTGTGCATCAGAAGTAATTAAATTTCAGAGGCTTCACGGTGTTCATAAACTGAAGAATTTCTCTTATACCAGTTATGTTTTCAGCAGAGCATCATGATTAAATTGCACAGTGGTGGACAGTCCGGGACTGCTTATAAGAGGATAATAAGGTTTCTTACCTCAGAGAAGATGCAAAGCATAATTAATTTGTCCTTGTACAGTGTTTTGAGATCCTAGGACAGGAGAGGTTTTGCTTGTACTGGTATTACTTTTAGTCAGAGACAGAATCCCTTTAGGTTAATACAGCTGTCCAGAAATTAGAGGTATGCATGAATACTCCTGGTGAATGTATTAAGAGTAAAACTTCATAGTAAATGTATGTATATACACAACGATGAAATTTTGAGGACTTGATAACAGCACGAAAAGCAGCCAAAAAGCTTTTCAAAAGCATAAGTGTGGCTGCCTGAAATAGCAGTGATTTGTATAGCTTTCCCATGGTCCTCTCTAGTCTCAATTTTTCAAAAGTGGCACCTCACTTTTTACAGTCACATAACCTGAAGGTGTCTTTTTTTCTTGACATTGCATTGACGTCAGGGTTGAGTAAAACAACATTTCCTAACAGATGAGCTCTGTAAAGGATAAAGCCTGTCCTTGTGCGTTACCCTTCCTGTGCGTTGTATTTTTGAAATTGTTTTCGGTGTCAGGCTGTTTCATTTCCCTTGAAGTGAGTTTCTGGGTCTCTCAGAGATAATTTGACGACTTACTGCTAGAGATGAACTTACTTCTCTCTTTCTTGAGCTATTTGAGTTAGGCTTTCAGGCTTCTTGCCCTCCATCCGTATCTGTACAGGAGGCCTGAGTGTGAATGGGGTGGCCCTAGGGCATGTTCACATAGATTTGGTTGTTGGTTTAGAACTTCAGCAGGCTCTGACTTGGCTCAGGCGTGCTTTGCTGTCCATGTAGTGTAAGCTATGGAAGAGAAGATAAGGTTGGTTGTCTCACTGAGCTATACCCAGTCTTTGCGCTCGATTCAGCAGTGGATAGTCTCACTGACGCAAGATTATCAGCAAAAAGACCGATGTATCGATGGTACAAACTGTGCTTATTCCCAGGAGAGACTAGTCATCAGAACAAAAAGCTCTACTGCCTGGGAAGTCCAGCCACTTGAAAACTTGTGAGTATCTCAGCAGTTAGGACTATCTCCATGCATGTCCTACTTTCATTTGCCAGTCTGCTGACTGCTGCACCCCTCATCTTCATGTTGCCACCACCTGACACCTTCCCTCTGTTATTTTGGAGCTGGAGAAAGAGGGTAGTAGAAGGTCGTTTAAGAGGCAGAGCCATTAGGTGTCATTTTCTTCCTGAGTGCCTTGCAGGAAAGCTGAACTAGACAATGGCAAATAAAA
The DNA here is from genome assembly GCA_013398815.1 of Ibidorhyncha struthersii. Taxonomy (NCBI): domain Eukaryota; kingdom Metazoa; phylum Chordata; class Aves; order Charadriiformes; family Charadriidae; genus Ibidorhyncha; species Ibidorhyncha struthersii. The sequence goes on from VZSZ01008498.1 coordinate 27,016, forward strand.
TGTGGAAAACTCTCCTTTCTTAAGTAAATTAAGTATTTTTATTGAATTATCAGATGCGTTTCAGGTGGCCTTTTTCTTTTTAACGCACAACAGTGTGACCTTGCTACTGCTAATCTCTTGTGCTTTTCAACTTGTTCAAAGCATTCACTGTGGAGCCTCATATTGCTTTATATTTGTGTTTTCTATGCTATAATTATACTGATAATTCAGCTAAGATTGAAGTCTTCTGAAGTTAAGTAGAGCAGAAACACTATATGTACTATAAGCTTATTTTGCTACTTATCCAGATTCCCACCCAGCCTTGCGTAGCACACATTGCCAGGCTCGCTAATGCCACACAAGCTGTGGTCACTGGGCATATGTCTCGGACTGCTCCCACTGCCCCGTTGCCTTCACCAGGGGTCTGATCCACCCGGGTCTGTGTCTCTGCCTTAAAGCTCCACGCTCCATCCAACAGGGAACGTGTGGCTCATGCTGCTGCCTCCATGGTACGATTTCTTCATCTCCTTCGTTCCCATGTGAACAGTATCCCCCATCCCCTCCCTTTTTTAAAGTGCTAAATAATGCTACATGAGGACTTCAGTTTGCCTGGATTATTTTTTTTTTAAAGCAAGTGTGAGAAATGTATTAATATTTAATCCAAACAATTTGGAAGAACTTGAAGCTACAATTAGATAGCCGTGGCCATCTGTTGTGAGCAGCAGAACAAGAATTTATTTAATAACTTGGAAAGAGAAAAGGGACTGCCAATCACCTATAGATTTATTCCTTAATAAAGCTTGCACAGTCTCTGCAGAGGGAGATCCAGGTGGTGAAGGAGACACTCCAGACCGTGCTGGTGCAACTTCAGCCAGCCAGGGAGGCAGGAGAAGAAAAGGCTGGAGACTTCCTCTGTGACAGCTGGTGTCCAGGAAAACAAGACTTGAAGGAATAATGAGCAGAAAGAGCTGGTAGGATGACATTAATTCACAAAGGGCCGCTTTTAGTAACTGAATACTGTTTCACCAAGCCTCAGGGATCTCTTCTTTCCCTGCATAACTAATAACTAAATCAATTATGGAGAAACAGAGCCTGGAGGTCTATCATCAGAAGTATTCTACGCAGCCTCACATGTTTTGGCACAGATTGGGAAACAGCTTTCAGAGCAGAGCATCCCCTGTAAATGTGTAGATTACAAATTGATACATTTCAAGTGAGTCTGCAAAGTTGCCTTTAATGTCAGTGAAATGTTCTCCTTGAAGGCTCGCAAACAGTATCTGTCTTCCTTACCCATGGATTTTTCCCCCCCCGATTTAAAAATGTAGCATTAAAGCTGGAACATCTAGTATTTCTTGAAAAATAGCTGTAAGAATAAGAGCTTTTTTTTTCCCTTTTGGCTTAAACAGCTTTCTTACACTGAATGTATTTTCACATTCCTGCTAATAGTTAAATCAGTAGGATGAAATTCAAGCTAATCAAGTTCTTTCAACTGAAATTTAGACCTCATTTACTCAGTGGTATTGAGTACAGTGGAGGTAACTAACAGCAGCCCCTATAGTAGTACTCTAACTCTTTTCATTTAGGTGTTAATATAAACTTGCTTTAGTATCATAGGGGTTGTAAAGCACAAAAAATTACTATGTTGGTGATTTGTATTCCTTATATTTAACTATTGTATGAACAATAAGTCATTTAAATCTCCTTGTGTAGTTTATTACTACTATTACATTACTTTGATCTTTCTTATAAACTTCAGAAGAAATGCAGATTTTTTTTGCAATAGACATGTATGTATATATATACATACTTAAACATGTATTTTTATAAGAAATAAAAGCAATGTTCAGCTGAAGCCAACTAGTATATATATCAGAGTATCTCTGATGTCACAAAAAACTTTGCTTCTGCCATTTGTTGCAGAGGGAGAATTTTTTAAAAAAATCTGTTTCTTTTTTTTTAAACCAGTAGACGAAGCAACTCAGTGCTGTACTTTTAAATACTATTTTCCTGACATTTTTAGAATTACTTTGTTTCTGCTATTTCAATTACTCATTTTATAGCCACATTGTGAAGGTTTTTGCAAATTTTGAAGGTCATGGGACTACTAGGCCACTAAGATTGTGCTCGTTTTCTTTGTGTGTTTTAATACTAGTTGAAACTTCTACCTCAATGTGAAGTACATACAGAGGGAGGAAAAAAAAAAGTGCCAGGCAGCTGAGACATACAACAGGGTTATAATTGCATCCAGGAGTGTACAGTTGTCGAACCAGGGGAGCAGAGCTCAGGTGGTTTCTGTAGTCATCAGGTCCTCAGGGTGGAATTACAACTGTGTAAATCAGAACATGGTTGACTTATCTTGTTGTATGATACATGAGTCAGCATCCATGTGGCAGTAAAGACTCTTGGATCTTTATCTTGCATGGATTCTGCTACTTGGTTCCCATCCCCAGTCTCAAAGGGAGCTCTCCTGCTGTTCCGCTGCCTCTCTGTTTGACAAGCTTCTTTCTCCAGGCTTTGCTGGACAGTCCCTGTTCCATACCTACCTCCCCAGAGTAGATTTGGCACTTTTCCAAAACTCCCGCAGGCAGATGATGAAGGCGTTCGGTCCCAGCTCTAGGCAGCCCAACAAGTGTGGGCAGCAGCCTGTGGGCACAGGAGCCCGTGCACAGGAGGGGCTCCCCTGGGAAGCCCTGGCTGGGCACACATAGCCTGGCTGCCTGGGTATGACCGTCAGCCAGAAAGCACCCATGGAAACCCACATGAGTTCAGGCAAACAGAAAAGAAAACACACTGACGTTATAGATCTCTCTTACAGCTGTTTCCTTAAGACCAGCAGAAGCTGCTCAGGGTTAAGACCACAGAGGAGGGCCTGGGTACTGAATTTCCAGCAATGAGCATTTATATGAGATGAGGAGGACACCCCAGAGATGACGGCCAGTACACTAAGGTTGCATCACCTGCTCTCTTCCACACGCACTGAGGGATGTGTGGGGTTCTGTCCTTTGAATAGGTAGTGCCTGTAACGTAAAGAGTTGGTGGGCACTGTGTGTGCCCTAGAGCCCGCATCAGCCACAGCTGAAGCATGAAGGCTTCCTCCCTGCAGCAGCAAAGGCTTAACGACAGGGGTAGTAACCAACCATCGCAGGGGCAGGAGAGCAGCACCCTCATTCTCACTAGCAAGATTTCTTGAAGGCATTCCCATTCAATTAAAAAACCTGCACGTTTTTTGTGTTTCACAGCTTCAGAGCACTGCTGCATTTTAATAAAACCTCAACTTATACAACCACTCTAATAATAAAGACACTGAGCTCCTGAGGAGAAGGGAAACTGAATCAGTCATCATTCATGTCATATTTGTATCTGTTAACATACATTTTATACATTATGTGGACTACTACTACTTTAATTTATTATTCCATTAACTTCACTGTTTGTTGTGGGAAGTTAGAGACAGCAATCATTCCTTTTCTCAGATGTGCTGAATAATAAGCATACTAAAAAAAAGTATACTATGCAATGTATCATCTGCCTTTTATCTGTGGATAGAAAACTTTCAAATAAAGAGAAGTATGTTTTTAACTAGCCCTGTGTCTGTTTGCATTCTGTGCAGTGTACAAGATTTTATAAGTTTCATCCTGGGGCAGGGGGGGATGGATGGGGAGGGGAGGAGAGGGAAGCAGAAACCATGTGTGTGACTATTACTGTGCTGTCAACAGCAGTGATTCCTCTGCTTGGGAAATTCTGTGATGCCTTCTGGAAACAGTCTAAAAACGCATTCAGGACTACAGTCTCACAGCAAGATGCAGCTATTTTCAGTGTGGAAGGGAGAGAAATACCATGCAATGAGCTATACAGACAGGTAAAACCTGTGCTTAAGTCCTGACTTGCCTCAGCCAGTCTTGCTGTGCAACCAATTCCTTCCTGCTTGCCCCTCCCTCAGTTCCTCACCCATGGAAAAGGGTCAATGGAAGGCAAGTGTGACTGTACAGTGACTACAGCAATATCCAAGGTCAAAGTCATGCTCTCAGACACCCTCGTTGCCATGATGAGAGGTAGGAGAGTGTCTGTGGTGTCCAAAAAAACCCCTAATTTCACATATGCTTGCTAGCACTCAGTCACCTCCAGGTGGACTGGTCTCCCACCACCTGCAAGCAATGAATCTCACCAGAAATAAGCCCCTTCCCCGCCTGGGACATGTGCTCTCCCTGATGAAGACCCCAGCCCTCAAACATTTGAGTACATAGAGAGACCTATAGGCTTTGTGGGCAGAAACCTCGGCCACTGCAGTGGAATTACAGAATTGTTTAGGTTGGAAAAGACCTTTAAGATCATTGAGTCCAACTGTTAACCTAGCACTGCCAAGTCCACCACTAAACCATGTCCCTAAGCACATCAACCCATCTTTTAAATACCTCCAGGGATGGTGACTCAGCCACCTCCCTGAGCAGCCTGTTCCAGTGCTTGACAACCCTTTCAGTGAAGAATTTTTTCCCAATATCCAATTTAAACCTCCCTGGTGCAACTTGAGGCCGTTTCCTCTCGTCCTATCACTTGTTACTTGGGAGAAGAGACCGATCTCCACCTCACCACGATTTCCTTTCAGGTAGCTGTAGAGAGCGATAAAGTCTCCCCTCAGCCTCCTTTTCTCCAGGCTAAACAACCCCAGTTCCCTCTGCTGCTCCTTGTAAGACTTGTTCTCCAGACCCCTCCCCAGCTTCGTTGCCCTTCCAAAGCACGTGCAATGGACCGCTGGAGGAGAGCTGCAAGATGAGGAAGCAGCTCATCTCGAGCGGTCCATTGCATATGCTTTGGAGGAGGAGCTGGCTGGGTTTAATACACCCCCCACGCCCCCAATGTACAAACATATTTTCAAGGGACTAAAGAAGCAAGCAAGGACGGAACACTGCACCCCAAATGGTGTTTAGCTCCAGCCTAGTATTTCTTTTCACAATCAATTAGCTAATCCATTCTTTCCAAAGCATGACAGCTCAGGCTTTTGCTTTTGCTATCATTACTTGTTAAATCACGATGATAGGCACATCTTTTCTAGAGCACTGGAGAAGGCAATTCAATAATGGGTCCCAGATAGGCAGAAGTGCTGGAGAGAGCTCCAGGGCAAAATTAGAATAATCCTCATGTATCCTCTTAGTTTGCTATCCTATTAAAAATGAGACTGAGACCAAGAGATTTTTTTTAGTCTCAGAGATTAACATGCTACAAAGAAGCTCTAAAATATTGTGCACATGTGGATATTTTTCTGCACTGTTGAGGAAGATAATACAAGTTTCTAGAGAGATATTAAAAAAAAAAAGAAAAAGAAAAAAGGGCCTGGGAATATTGCAGATTCTGAACCTGAAAGGCAGCCAAGCCAGCAGCCACAGTAAAGCATTTCTCTCAAATTTCTAATGAAGTCTTGAATATGAGGCCTGGGAAAAGAACATCTGGGGTTGAGTGAGAATTCTTCACGTCTGAATTCTTCACATGCATGGTATTCAGTCACTCTCCCCTTGTTTTCTTGTCTGGAAGAGCAGTGTCCTAGGGAAGGGGGTGCTGGGGCATTGTCAGACGCTCACAAAGTCAATACATCACCAGGCTATTTGTTCTTATAATCACCTGCAAAGTTGAACAAATAGTTTATTAGCAGCTATACAGGAATACTAAGTAGAGAAAGAGAATATTAAAATAATCAGAGTCACAGCCAGGAGACACATGATAGATCTCACTGGAGAAGTGGAACATTAAGAGATCTTTCCACAGCGACAATCCAATTCACAAGGGGGAAGAAGACAAACTCAAGTTTATTACTTTTCTGACAATGAGACTATGAAACACCAAAGGAAGCCCCTCTGGGTTCTCTTGCCAAGTAGGCACAAGATGTTAAGTGTATCTATCTGCTCAATCCCAAAACTGACAGCTTTGTGCCCACTTTCAGGCTTCCCTGTAGGAGCAGCCCCAGTGCAAGACTGGGGAGCAGCAGCCTGGAGCCAGGCACAGCTCTGCACACAGGGGCTCCTCCAGGACTGTGCTGGCAGTCTGTGTCACAGGGACTGGGTTAGAGATACCAGGGCCAACCTGTTCCACTCCCTGGGGGCTGAGGTGGTGATAGGGACACATCCATCTTACTATTTCTGCGCTTTTTCAGAAACTTAAAAATTTTCTTTTCCTATTGTTTTTGCTTTAAAGCATATTTTCAGAAAGTTCCTCATGCATCCTCCATGACTTGAAATTTAAAAGGACCGGGATTGTTTAATTTCGCCTGGCTTAGGCAATGAGACCTATTTGTTCTCAGCTATTGTCTGATGAGTTTGGATCAGAGCCTACTTTTTTTACTTTCAACAACATGAGATCCCTGAGCAGCAGCTGACTGGTTGACCAAGCTATTTCCGCCACTTAAATGGGCAACGCTGAAGAGCAGAAACATGGCATTGCCATCCGCACACGGCACTGACAAGACTTCACAAGTGCTGCCAACTCCGCTGCCCCCGCAAAGTCAAAACACAAGGTTTCAGGGAGAGAGATACAGGAATGGTTGGAGATTAGGAAAAACTAACATCCTTACAACAGAAGACCAGCAGAGCTCAATACAAATGACTGCGCCAACTAAAAACCAAAAGGTGACCCACGCATGTGCTTCAGTATTTACATGGAGAAAGATTTCCGATGCCTACTGACTGTTTCACCTAGCAGAATCCTCCACAACAGAAAAATAAGACATTTCTAGCAGGGACAGTAATTGACCATTGGAACAAGAAACTCTGTCTCTCAAAGTTAAAGCAAGCTTGTGATTTTTTATTTTTTTTCTTCCCAGAAATTGTGAAAAAAGCCCTCCTGCATCCCAGATGTAACAGACTTGAGAAAACACCACAACGCAGGTTCGTACAGCCTGCATGATACGTATGGCACTGAGAAATAGTCACAGTGCCTTACCTTAAATGTAGGCATTTTCCTTAATAGCTTTAAAAAAAAAACAAAGGCACAGAAAGAAGAAATGCTTTCATAAACTGTTGTTTAGCTGCAGAGGACAGGGCAGCTGGGTGTCTGCAAGTTGGAAAAGCCTATTTACCTACTCTCTGATCTTGACCTCAGCTCAGAAGGGCAAGTGAAACCAAACGTTAAGGGCAGGCTTATTGTAATTCTTTCCTGGGATGACAGGACTGAAGCTATTACAAAATGGTCCACAGCCTGACTAGGTGGGAGCCTAGGGCTTCCAGCCAAATTTCCTCCGTCCCAGGGGCAGGCAGGTTAAACTGGGCTGGGGGCACGTTTCGCAGTGCAGCACTAGGAGGACGGGGTGATGCTGGCACCGGACTCGGTGGCCAGGGAGCCGAGGCAGTGCCGCAGCACCCATGCTGCACTCCAGCCTAAGAGGCAGCACAGCCGTTTGCACCACTGCACAACATCCTCTGCAACAGAGGAAAACCCAAAGAAACCCAACCAGCACTGCAGCCATCAGACACTGCTTGTCTCGACTCGTGGTGCTGGCATCTGGTCAACCTATTGCCACTTGTTTTCATTAAACAAGAAGGAAAAGGTGAAAACAACACCCTGCCTCTCACAGCCATACGTGATTTGTCATTGCTAATTTTCTATAATGAGCTGTACCAAGTGAAGCCAATCTCTCTCCATTAATCCTGACAGGGAAACATTTCTTCTTTGTCTTCCCATTAAGTGCCTCAAATTCTTTGAATGAATACGTGCTACAGCTGTACCAAACCCCCAGCTCTCCTTGAAACTTCTCCCTAGCATCATGGACAGAACGCAGCAACACAGAGCAGCTCTTCCAGCACAGTAATACTCCCTGGTTAGGACATGGGAACAGTAAGGCATCACCACCTTTATTTCCTTCTTTCTACTGTGAGTATTTTTTATTATCCTGAATTGGAAATGTAATATTGATTGGATCTGCTTAAATGTCAGTGCTTAATAATCCTATTAAAATAAAGATCTTTTTATTGGGGGGGGGTGGGGGAAGAAAGAAAATAATGAAGCAGCAACGTTGTCTCCTGAAAGATGAATAAATCGCCAGGCCTGGTTAATGTCCCCTCTTCTGCAGCCTTAGTTCTTGGGCTTTAGAAAGTTCTTCCCACAAGATATACTGAGGCCAGGGGGACAATCATCCAGGTATTTCTTTATTCACTTTCCCTATAAATTGGTAACAGAGCCTGCTTATCTTTTGCAAAGATATGGTTAAGCTTCAAGTTTTGCCTCTAAAACTGTTAATGATTAGTGATCCATTTATTATGGGAGGTGATATTTAGCTAGAAGTTGAATCAATATGAGAAAATAATCCCAAGTCCTGTGTATGGACAGTCCTCTACAGCAATGTAAGCAAAGTGGCTGATGTTTCATGTTCAGGAGCTCCCAGGGTGCTTATCTTTCCCTGCAGTCAGTCCAGCCCTGGGTAAAGGCTCAGGCAGACACATGTGCTCCGCATTCATCCCTTTAACATATGGCCTATGCATGTCCTAAACGGTGCACAGATTTGAAAAAAAAAAAAAAAAAAAAGCAGCAAAATTCATACTGGAATTCAAGGATTTTTTCCCCCCAGTGCTAATCATCTTTTCATTTCAGCTCTCGTCTTTGATCTCTCAGCACAGCATCCTGCCTCTGCCGTGGGCTGGCACCTCAGCTCCGACACATGGGTGGTTGTGGCAGTCCTCACCCCTGCACTCCGCGCATGTGCCTGGGCACGCACGTGCCTCCTTGCGCACACGGTCGGTCCAAGGGAATAACCAGAGCCCAGGTGCTTCACCCTGACTCCTCTGAGCCAAAGCCTGCTGAGAGCCCAATGCTCAGGGGAGGCAGGCGTGCCCATCAAGGATTAAGGATTCCTGGGGGTCAGCTCAGAGAAAGATGTTTCCAGCCAAGTCTCGCACACATCTGCCTCTTCAGAGGGTGAGGCCAGCCAGGCACAGAGCAGAGCCATTTGTCTCTAACCACATGCCCAAAGCATCTACAAATCTATCACTGCAAAAAAACGCTGACAAAACACCACCAGATAGGCAAGAAAAGTTAGTTCCACTGGATGAAGCAGGAGGCAGAAGGTACATTTGGGCAGGCAGGGGCTTGCCCTAGCGGTTCCCCTGGAGGAGGAAGAGCTGCGTGATCCTGTCGGCACTGCACAGACCTGAGCTACCAATCTCAGGCTCTCACGGGGGCTTATCAGCTGCAGTAACATGTTCATACACACTTTCTTTCCCATCTTTGTGAAGCCAAAGCAAACTTACCTGCCTGGAGAGACAACAAAAAACAGATTCAAGAGTCAAGTATGGTTTGGTTCTCCACCTGACCCTAGGGAAGCTCGGCTGTGTGCTCACAGGCTTTCTGCACCTCACTGTACCAGGCTCAGCAAGAGTTAATGGGTCAGTCCTGCATGGTTCCCGTGTAGCTCAGTTATTAGTTGTGAAGGACTTTAGAGAAACAGGAGAAGGGAACCTCTCATACTTGAAAGGCAACTCCAACTAATCTCAAATATTTAGTAGTGCTGCTCAGCGCTGCCCTCACTAAAGGGAGGTCCAGAGAAAGAGAAAGAGGTCCCTGTCCCTCAGGGCCTTTAAGCACCTCAGTGGTTTTGAGGATGTCCAAGTCCCTAGTAAATTTTACCGATGTCCTTACTATAAAAACATTGCATGCCGGATGGCAAGGCTGTTCATGCTGAGCTTTCTAGTCAGTCTTGCTTCACTAACGCTAGGATGAAATCCACGTGCCTCTTAATTCTTGCCAATCACGTCTCCTGGCCAGTCTGTGGGAAATCCCTCTGCAAGGATGCACTGTGCACCTGACACAGGCTGTTCGTCAGGCCCTTTATTTTTGGTCTACATCTCTTCTGACCTGGGGCACAAGTTTGATTTTGAAAATGCCTATAGTGCTTCAAGGAAGTTTGAGGCAAAAGAAAAAACATTATCATCTACAGTTAGGCAGGAATTTGTGTAACCCTGTGGTTGATGAAGAGGTATGATGCTCACAAGACATCCTTCATGAAGCACGTGCTGCAGGGAAAAAAATACAGGCTCTGTGTGACCACACAAACTGCAAAATTCAGCACCCCTTACAGGTCAACTCTTCCTTACGACTTGGAGACAAGATTTCAACCATCTCTCTTGTAAATCTCTCTCAGTATGTCATTGAATGCAGCTAAATTCTCACTCAGAGTGAACAAGCTGCCACAGCAGGAGCCTGAAGTACAACATCAAATGCCAGTACTTCAACCCCCAGCCCCCAGCCAAGAGGTTATGGTATTAGCATCGTCGCACCAAGAGGTGAAACAACTTCCCCCATTTTATTTTTAGGTAACAGCTTCACTACAGCTCATGTGGAGGAACAACATTGCTGTGGAGCAGATCTCCAGCAGGGAGGGACCTGGACTGAGTTTTGGCAGGCACCACTCACATGGGTGAGTCCAGCAGGCAGCTCAGCTTCCCACAGCCTCAGCCGCCGCCTAAAAGCCTAATGCTGATTTTCAGCTTCTCTTTCCACTTGCTGATGCCCTCTGGAGACCCTGCCTCCTTCTTCAGGGTTTGTCCTTGCAGAAATTTTAGCTGTATGAGTTTCAATAAGGCCAAAGGTCTTACACTTTGACCACAACAACCCCCGCCAATGCTACAGGCTTGGGGAAAAGTGGCTGGAAAGCTGCTCAGCGGAGAGGGACCTGGGGCTGTTGGTTGACAGACAGCTGAACATGAGCCAGCAGTGTGCCCAGGTGTCCAAGAAGGCCAACGGCATCCTGGCCTGTATCAGGAATAGTGTAGCCAGTAGGACCAGGGAGGTCATTTTACCCCTGTACTCAGCACTGGTGAGGCCACGTCTTGAGTACTGTGATCAGTTTTGGGCGCCTCACCACAAGAAGGACATTGAGGCACTGGAGCGTGTGCAAAGAAGAGCAACAAAACTGGTGAGGGGTCTGGAGCACATGTCTTGTGAGGAGCAGCTGAGGGAACTGGGGCTGTTTAGCGTGGCGAAAATGAGGCTGAGGGGAGACCTTACTGCTCTCTGCAACTACCTGAAAGGAGGTTGTAGCCAGGTTCTAGTCTGTCAAGTAACAGGTGATAGAACAAGAGGAAATGGCTTCAAGTTGCACCAAGGGAAGTCTGGATTAGANAGTTTAGATTCGATATTAGGAATAATTTCTTTACTGAAGGGGTCATTGGGCATTGGAACGCGTTACCTAGGGCAGCGGTGGAATCCCCATGCCTGGAGGTATTTAAGGGTCATGTAGATATAGTGCCCAGGGATATGGTTTAGTGGTGGGCTTGTCAGTGTTCGGTTAATGATTGGACTAGATGATCTTACAGGTCTTTTCTAATCTAGGAGATTCTGTGATTCCGTAAAATCCAGCCTCTCTAGCAGGGTACATGCTGTAAGAATTTATATCAATGGCTGTCAAAGGGAAAGCTTCATCTACACCTCAATACGCACATTCCCACCCCACCCTCTCCCAGACTAAATGTTGAGTCTTGAACCAAAACCCACCTGCCCTCCCAGGCCTGGTAGGCAATCTGACAGGTTTCAAACATAAATAATAATAAGAAAAAAAAAAAAAAAAAAAAAANAAAGGCCCAGAAAGCAAATTGCCCTGCTTTGTTGAGAGTCTCCAATCTGCCAAGTGTTCTCTGCCACTTTTAATCACAAGTCAAAGTAATCCTTTAAGAGGTTTTGCTGGAGGGAACGTTACAGTGTGCAGGATCACATAAAGTTCTCCAAGGAGAGTCACAAAGTGATATTAGGAGAAAAATTGAGGCAAGAGGCATACCACTGACATGGGTCCCGAACTCTGCTCTTAAAATATTAGGAAAACCTGGGATTTGACACATATTCACACAGGATGCTTGCAATGGCAGCCAGTAAGTGCATTTCATTTCTGAATTGCATCTTTACAAGCAGCACCAACCCAAACATAAGATTTAAGCACAAGGAACAATTTACTTCCCCTTTTGAAGTAACAGCTGAGCTGCTTAAGCAAAGCTTGACCTATGGTGACAAGATAAAGAGCTCTGACATCTGCAACCACAGCATCTGAATTCTGCTAGGGCTCTGTGTATGTCTCTCCCCTTTGAAACTGCTATAAGACAGTCCTCTCAGTTCATCTGTTTCTTGCTTATAAAATAACAGGAATGATGACATTTGTCACTGAAACTTTGCACCAGAAGGTAGACATTGAATAAGTAAAGTACAAGCCTGGCTCCTCCAGCTCAGAGACAGATGTGAAGCTTTCAGAGGATGATAGGAAGTTGCTCTTCTTGCAATAAACAGAAAGCAGATTCAGGCCAGACACTGCAGAATTTCTACAGATTACCCATGAGCCTGACATTTTTCATCCAGTGAGGCAGGAGATGCGAGGCAGGTCCCTTCAAAGGCACAGTTTTGCATAGCTTATTTCATTGTTACCTCTATGTACGGGCTTGTAAGGCCTCAGACCCCATCACACATTTCACGGTGGCAGCACTGTCATCATTGGATTCTCTAAGGAAAATACTACCTTAGATTTTTTTATTTCATCTCTCATCCAAAAAGTGTTGGGAACATCTTGCCCCAGCTGAAACAAAGTCCCTTGTGCAAAAGTTGTGGGAGTCATTCTAACGTAATGATGCTGCACAACTGTTTTAACAAGGAAAATGAAAGCTGTAGTCTTCATTTTTAGTCACAATAAGGGAATAAAATGTAAGTCTAATGTAAATATGTAAATAAAATGTTAAAGATCATTTGGGAAGAACCAGGTATTTATTTTTCCAAAACAAGACCTGTCTTTAGCCTAATAAATATTGACAGCCACAAAGGGGTATGGACCCATCTTCTCAGCAGCCCTATCATGACAGAGGTGGTTATATATGCATATGTAATGTCTGCCTACACTGGTCCACAGCATGAGTCACCAGCAAGACAGTGAAGAAGGTGGTGTGTCCCCCATTCCTTGTGTTATGTGGATTAATAATAATGCGTAAAAAAAAGCCACCACCACCCCTGCCCCCCCCAAAAAAAACCCCAGCCTTCTCAGTGAAAAGAGGAGGTGAAGTAAGGTAAGGAGTTCAACCACTGTCTCCTCACACACCTGGAGTTCACAGCAATATTATTCATGCCAGACTATTTTGTGTGGAACAAATTTTGTGCGGAACAAATTTTGTGCTTTATGCCAAAGCAAAGACAGTAACTCCTCTCTCCCCCACAGGATTTACAGTCTTGCAAACCCAGTATAAAATAGCCAAACAGCCTCCTTCACCCAGGTTCATGGACCAAGATGTAAAAACCTGTGCCTAAGTGTGAAGCTAACCTAAAGAAACAAGCCCCCCCAACCCCCATTTGCCTGGTCTGCACAGAGAGCTCCTGCTGAAAGGGTTTCTTCCATTTACTGCTCCTTTCCATTCTGTGCCCCCCATTGGAGACACCTTTCTCACTCCCTGCGTATCCTCTAGCCCAGCTGATAAAATGACTAACGTGCATTTTCCAAGCAGCAGTCCACTCCAGGGCAGCAAAGAAACCCTCCGTGCCACCTGCTCAGGGGCAGGAGTAAGGAGCTCACCATTCCCACCACTGGCTCTCATCAGCTTCACACCAAGAGGGGAGGAGAGGGATTATCCCACTGCTGACTCACTGAAACCAAGAGAAGTGAATGCAGAGATCAGCAAACATCAGCTCACAGACAGATGTACCATGTTTCATGCAGCAATGAGGGCAGGTATTATCCAGATGAAGACAACATAACCAGGACTGGCTGGCAGACCCTGCAATTCCCTCTTTGGAGGGCACAGTATCCCCAGTCAACCTGCAGGGTCGTTTCCTTCTTCCCCACCTCTCAGCCCTTTGGTACTATTCATTCCTATCTGCACATACAAGACCCTGCTTTCATCATGGTACGGGCTAATTAACCAATTCTGACACAGTACTTAGCTGGTAAAAGTAGGTCTACATTTTCTTATTTAACACATAAATGTTGTGGTTCTTGTACCAGGGAAGCTGCAGGCAGTGACCAGGCGCACGCTGGAGGGCCGTGGTGCCTGCTGCACTGTGGCTCGCCCTGTTGGCACTGCTCCACCATGCGGAAGAGCTGCTGTGCACGTGGGATGGGGTGCTCTGTGTCAGGAGATGCAAGGGGACATGGCAGGACCAAGGGAAAGTCCATATCTGCTTCAAGTCACTCCACCGGTGCATCCCAGACATGCTATTGAGCCGGATCACACTTCAATACATCAGACACGTTTTGCACGAGAGCTCTGGCATCTGTGTCAGATGGTGTTTCACCAGTTTAAAAGTAGCTTTGTGAGAGCCACAGACCCTATGAGCCTGTTTTGACTCAGTAGCCATGTCACGGGTGGTGGTGCCAGATAGTCTGTAGACAAGGAGTAACAGCTCCATAGAGCCCCGCTGAACCAGGGAACGGGATCCCCAGGAGCTCTGGCAAAGCAGCATTTGACATGCCATTTTGAACCACGGGTATCGGTTTACTCTGCAAATGCTACTGAGTTTTAAATATCAAACTCTCTGCACGAAAATATTTCTCCTCACTTTCCCCCTGCTCCCCACCCTCAGGGCCATATTGCGTTGCTCTCTGTTTCCAGCTCACAGACTTCTTAATGAAGTTTCAGTACTCTCTTAACTCTCTGGTCAGCAGTGGATGGATAATATTGAGGAACAGACGCTATCTTCTGCCCAGCACAAATGCACTGTGTGACTTAAACAGAGGGAACGTTTTATTTTGGGAAGGTACTTATAAACTTTGTCAGGGTAGAGACTATTGACTATCTTGGAGCAAGCCAGGACCAAAAGACCGGTATCCACCCATCAGTCCACATACTCTGCATTCGGAAGCATGGCTGTTAGGAGGCCATTAAGCACTAGACAGGTCCAACCATGGTTCTGCTAAGCCAAGCAAGGCAGGGTTGTTTGCCTGCACCCCTGTGCTGTGTGTCTGATGTGTGACATCTGTCTCTCCCCTCCTCCCATACACTCCACCAGAGGTATTGTATCCCAGTGAGCTGAAATGAATGGCAATTTACAACAGCTAGTGTCTGGGACAAAGTCTGGCCATGCTCTGCATCCGCTCCTACATTTTGGCCTGACAAAGGACCTCTGGGAGCCTGGGGAGGGTACTGAGGGCCCATCCACATTTCTGGAGGAACACATGAAGCTTGCTGAGAGAAACCCTGTTATTAGCCACTATGAAGATGCCTCCATCTCATAGCAGATGGCAGCATCACATGCTGAAGCGTTTTTTAAAGTGCTTTATGTGCCAGGAAGCAGTCACGTCAGGTTAGCAGTTCACAAGCACACTGAAGTTCAGAAATTCATTTACTGCTGTTCCAACACTTCCCACATGGCACTTGCGAGACCTGTTGCCCCTCCATGACTATATTGCTATTTCCCTGCCCCCAGTAGCTGGAAGATGCATTTTTTGTGTGTGTGTTTTCTCCCCCAACATGGATTCCTACAAACACATAGCTTTTCAGAAAGACTGTGCAGAGTGAGTTACTCCACAGCACAGCTCATCTGCCTTGCCTAGTTTTTTACATTTTGAAAGAAAACACATTGAATAGATCCAGGGTCCAACAAGTTATGGTTGCAGAACCCACAAGAACGTGACCTCCACAGGTTGTCTTCAGTCCACATTAGTAATGCAAACTCTGTAACACAAGACATAGTCCAGACAAATATTGAGCTGATGTTATCAGCTGATGTTATCTTGCTGCTGTTCCCTAGTTAAGCATGAAGTGTTCAATACCAGAGGTGTTAGATGTTCATATCACAAGCCCCTCCAGCATCCTCACTTTCAGGCAGTATGGAGGATGCTCAACAGCTTAGTGGAAGGGTCATTTACTTTAACCCATGCCCTGATCCCTTGAAGTTGATGATTTTAAAGTTTATCTTTCAGTTCCATTTAATAACATGTAAGGTGTTCCAACTTGGCTACAACCTCCTTTGAGTATAGGTTGCAGGTGAATATTTAAGTAGTCACATTCCTCAATAATCTCTGTAGTTCTCGAAGAGCATATGAAATAGTGTTCCCTCTGTCCCAGCAGAGCCATTAGGAAATTATGTCGGATAAAACATTTTTAAAAGGGTACTGTCAGGGATATCCAGGCAATCGCCAAAGCTACGGGGGAGAGCTAAGATTCACACTGCTGCCAGCGAGCAGCCTGAGCCCAGCCATCCCCTGCGGACACTGGGACTCTGAAATTGTAGCATTAAGCCAGAGAATGAGAAATGTTAGAAGTCAAATCGATGAAGCTGGGATGAGTTTATTCTCAAAGGTGAGCAACGTAAACAGTGATCTGTGATTTTAAGATTGCTTGGTATTTGCATAACTAACACCACAGCAAGAAAGAAAATATGAACATGCAAGTAAATTCCCGAATTATATTTAAATAAACCCCCGATTATGCTGTCCCTTAAGGCAAGCTTAAAGGGTGGTGAGGTTTTCCTGCCTCCTAAACATACAATTGAGGCTACACTCCCAAAAAGACAGAGAAAAATTGTCGTTATCAACCAGAACCCAAACTGCTGGAGGGCAGCAGCACCTTACTAGAAAGGTCCTACTGGGGTTAAGGAAAAAAGCCACAAGACGTACTAGCATATCACAAAGCAGTGCCTGATAACTCTGTGTTTCTCTAGCCCAACATGGCCAGGTCCTATGGGTTACAAATTTGTGGATTAGAGTAATCCATACAAATGTAATTACAGATCTTTACAGCTCTTAGCAAGCTCTGCATACCAACCACGTGCAGAACTACAAGTACTTCTCTAATCTCATTTTCTGCCTTCCCTGCCCCTCCCCCCCCCCCCAAAAAAAACCCAAACCCCCACATCTCCAAGTCCTCCTTTATCCAGACTGAAGTTTGATGCTTTTGATCTGTCAGGATTGAAGACTATATGCTGCCCAGCACAGAAGTTTATTTTTCTTATCTCTTCCTCCACACCCCCTTCAGTCTGTATGGCCACAAGAAAACATTCAGGGCAGATGTCAGGCAATGAGGTCTATAACACCAGTCAGATTTTAACTACAGGCCTGTCCCAGACTTAGCCTGAGAGGAGCACGGTGTCTGTGCTAAGTGCCATGCATGGGTATACCCAAAGACCTGAACTTTGGGACTGCTACTCTAACAGAAGTGGTTGTAGCTGACCCACACCAGCAGGCTGTACAGGGCAGGAGGACTGTCTCTTTGCCCTGCCCTCCCATCGCAAATACTTGTGCAAGGGCTGGCTCAAGGCAACGCAAACACGAGAGCATGGGCGTAGAAGAACCAGCACCCCTCTCCTCTTCTACAGCCAGGGAGGAAAGGGGCTGCTTTTCCAGAAGGAATGGATCTCTGGAGGACACAATCATTTGAAACACCTTCCAGTGGCCAGTTCAAGACCTGCACAAGCCTGTGCTACACCTTCCTCTGGCCCTATATGTATCTAGTTTCAGTAGCTAAAACTCCTATGGGGTTTTCAGGTGCCACAGCTAACCCAGGATCTTCCTCGTAGGATCTGCAACTTGCTCTTAGAGTAAGAACATGGGACTCCACCATCCTTGTATTTTCTCCACCAAATCGGTTTCTAGTCCCTCCACTTGAGCCTTGGCCTGAAATTTGGGTGTTCCCAGTGCCGGAGAGGAAGATGAGACTTCAGTGTGCTCTGTCACACCAATGCAGGAGGGAGCACGCTGTTCAAATTGGCAGCTCACCCTGGCTCTGGTGCTTACTGACTCTGGGAAGGCACAGGAGAAAGGCAAGCTCCAAGGGCAATTCAGCACCTCTTTTACCCACTGGCTCTGCAGGAAGCCTTCAGAGGCCACTCAGGTAACAAGCTACCAAGCACCAGTTTGCCCCAGAGGCTGCTTCAGGAACAGGCAATTAAAGAACAGCAGCGAAGGGAGGCTTCTGCCCTGTCACCCCTATCACTCTCCCATACACGTGCGTGCAGGTTTAAATGCCGGTGAAGGATGCCCTTACTGACAGCCCCAGGTCTCAGAGCTCCCAGAGCGGACGGGGAGCAAGTCCAGCTCCCTCCCGCAGAGCCAACGTGCTCCATCCCCATGCTGCAGGGACAGCTTTGAGGGGCACAAGCAGAGCTCGCTTTCTCTGACCTATTATGTTAATGGCCCCTGCGATGGAGACAGACAAGAACTATGCCAGTTAATAGCAATTCTAATGAGGGAGAGAAACAATCCTTTTTCCAGTTGAGGTCGATAACAAGGCTCCCATGGGTACCTATGGGAAGTGGATTAGGACTGTTACAGGAAATTAAGATGTATGCAGAAGAGTGTCGAAGGAACCCTGGAGAGGAATTTTGAAACTCTTGTAGCCTGATGAGAAATGATTCATTTATTTTCCCAGATGGATTTTAGGAGAAGAGGCAGAGTTGCACGTACAGAGGAAACACCATGCGTTCACTGGAAATAGGTAAGCCACAAATGTTATTTGCTTGGCTCTAAAAGCTCTTCTCCATACTCCAGTAGGTGTAATTGCAGATAGTGTTCCCACCTTTCCCTCCAGCTAATAAACACCTCACTTCCAGTGAGCTTCACTTGAAATAAGTTTGGGACCCAGTAACAACTGGCTTTATTCCCTACTAGTTTATCCAGTGCAGAGCGTTTCTTTTGCACAGACTCGCTTTTTCTAAACAAACAGCATTTTCTGCAGGCAGAAGCATCTTCGTTTCAACAAGCTATGACGTACTCCCCCAGCTAGGGAGAGTTTACCCCTTCCCACTCTCTACTGGCCTACCCCGTCTGGAGTCAGGGCTTCACTTCTCACTTGATAAATCATATCTCCAGCAAGCCTCAATGGCTGTTAAAACAAATTCAGTGCCAGCCTGACTTCACTGCTTTCAGTCCAGTCAGCAGCAGAGGCAGCGTGCCCGGCTTGGGGCTGCCCTCTCCCAGCCCGTGTGCTCAGGGCCCGCTCGCCCTCCCTTCGGACGCAGATGGCCGGCTGCCGTGCCAATTAGCACGAGTTCTGATTTTGCTTCCTGATGCGAACACGTGCATTTGGGACAGAAACCAAACAGCCTGCCGTACTTCACTGAGCAGCCAGGTCCCAAGCAGCTGACGCTGCACTATCAGCAAGGACCACAGCCGAGCGCTGGCTCATTAGTTACCAGTTCTCAGAGCCATGTGGTGCAGACCAAACAGAAAAAGCCCCTGGTCTCTGAAGAGCTGGTCCTTTTCCAATTCAGGACTCACCTCCATTCACTGTCTTCCAACACCTGCAACGTTTACTTTCCCCTTTGAGGCAGGGCTTTGCTCTTTTGAAAAGCAGGTGTTGGATGCCAGTTTTCCAGGTAGCTGGGTCAGGACAGCCATATAGTTCCGTTTAAGCCAGAATAGTGTAGTTTTTCCCATGATGACGAGCTCAACACTTCTGCCTGACAGCACATTGAAGCAGGTAGCATTTATAGACCCAGAAGAACCAGAGAGTGCACTGATACTCAGGGCTGCTACAACCTCCCAAATTCTGCATGAACAACAGCAACAGAAAACCACAGTCCAAAGCCCACTCAGACAGTAGTATTTCATGTGAAAAAGCAGGACCTCCTTTGTCCTGTATCGCAGTTCCTTACCCTCTGGCACCTCAGGCTGCCAAATGTAACAGCATGATCAGGGGCTTGGAGTAAAGGCCTTCCTTATCTTTTATTCATGGAAGCAGGACAGCACAGACAAAAGAGAAAAGAAGGAGAAAGACGCTTCCCCCCTCCAAACAACAGTAAAAACCTGTGGTTAGATTTTCTCAGCATGTCAGACTCTAGTGAGATGTAGCTATCCCTTAAATGGAAAATAGCTACGTTTCTCCTCCATTGTCGCCTTCTGTTTGGCCTCTAGGAGCCAAAGAGGCTGCACCAGTTTTCCAAGGAGAGGAGTACTTGGGCTTCCCATCAGTTTCTGTGGGAACTGCAGGTGCTATGGCCTGTGAAGATCAGGATCCTTCAGGTCAGGTGCTTATGTACATACTTTGAGTCAAGTTTGCTCAATTTACCAAAAGCCTGGATCAGGGCTCGGGAGGGGAACAAAATGATTGTAGGGCAGAAAAAGGCTTGGCAGTCCCAGGAAGAGCCATCCCCCAGAAAGGCTGGGAAAGAGAGGGGTTGAGTGGAGTACAAGCTCCTTTTTTGTGATCAAGTGTCATGTTGAAAACACCTCCATTTTTAAGGACTATTTCATAGAGAATACTCAATGAAATAGTGATGGCAAAATCCTGCAAGTGCCTGCAACCTTTTAATCTGACTTCAAGTCCCTTTAGATTGAATTTCCAGGTATTGTTGCACTCACATGTGGCACCTGGAAAAGGACTTCAATTACAGACTTTTGTTCCATCTCAAAAGTCATCTCCTGTATTTTCTCTTTTATTGTAGTTGCAGTGAAAAGGGATCCTTTGGAGCTTTTCTGAAACACTGACATCAAAGCCCATCTAAGATTAGCAAAGTACATGCTTGCTATACAGCTTTAAGGACTCCAGCAAGCTTCTCACTTATTTAGCTGATATATTCAGCTCTCAAACACCGAGTAGTCTGTCTTACTCCTATAGATATCAGGGGCAGATAGAAGAGAGAGAGAGAGAAGAAAGGACACAGAGGATGCCTAATTCTTTACCACACAGAATAGTAGTAGGTTTTAAATGTGAGCTCCCATCGATCCCAAACGTACACAGCAAATGCAGCTGGCAAGGGGAAAAAAAAGTACATTTGTGGCACGCAGGTCAGAGGCAATATGGCCCTCTCCCCCTTCCTCCATTGGCTCAGTCACAGATTGAGCATCTGCAACAAATTAATTTCCCTTGGTGCGTTGCAGCCCCCTTGGCTGCACACCGACCGCGTGCTCAGCATCTGCTGCCTTTCCTCACAAGTTCGTGGCACGCTTTCAGCCAGTCATCACAGCGCCTACAACTGCAGACTTTCAAAGGCTTTTACAACGGGATACAAGATGGATCTTCAAACCCAAAGTCAAGACAAGACCAATACATTAATTTTCATAGATTGTCCAGATGAGAAATTGAACCTGACTCTTCTTGTAAGAAGAGCTAGGTACAAAACTTCAAAGAACCCACATCCCTTCAAAAGCATTGTATCTTCCTAAGGAGGCTAGATGGTTAAGTCCCTACTGTGGAGCACTGTTTTATTGAATGTACGTCTCTCTACCTCTTCAAATCCAAGGTAGGATGTAAACAATTTCAATGTACTACATGTTTTTGCTACTGTACAGCAGCAGCTATGAGTAATGAAGGAGCAATGGTTTTGAAATTGCACGCTAGAAAACCACCAAAAGCACTGTTGTGTAAAGGTTGGAATTTTTTTCCCTTAAAAAAACCCCAGTAGCTTAATGCATGAATTTCAGAGAGGGCGTCAACCTTTGAAGATCTTTTTGCATGCAAGGTGCAAAGCTCCCTGGTGTAAACAGGGAGAAGGAATAAGATCTATAAACACAGAACTGCCAGAGATTGATGTGAGTTACAACAAGCCAACCAGAGATGGCTTTTCATGACTTAAATTCCTACTTTTTAAAGCTTCCTGCTGCAGACAGGCCCGTTCTCCTTCGTTACCACCTCCTGTTTGGTTTCCTTTGTCACCAGCTCAGAGGAACACCCAAGGACGCCCTGCAAACACGCTCCAGCTAGGAATTAACTCATCCAGCACTACATGCCAGAGGGATGAGATTTCCCTTTCCATAAGAGGGGACACTGTTCTGTGCATTGCTGTGCCATCATCACTGTGAGGTGGCTGGGGAGTAATGAAGGCAGAAAAGCAGCTAATGAAGGACAGGGAAAGAGGAGCAAGAACTAAAGCCAGAGTGCTCGCTTACCAGAAGGCCATGGTGGCATGCAGCAGCCCTCTGGAGTCCAGGGCTGTGAGCTCAAACCCATGGGCAGGAAGCGCTGCTCTCTTCCACCTGGCCTTACACCAAGCCAGCTGATGTTCTCGAGCATTAATTATACCAGCCAGCTTTGATAGACCCACCTGTTAAGATACCCTTGTTGTCCTGTCCCCCCAGGATAGGTGTGGGCACAGACCTTGGCACGCCAGCCCCAAGCTGCTGTGGCAGGCTGTGGGACACAACTTTCCCGCTGCTTCTGTCCACAGGTTCAGTTTTCACCATTGGGAACTGCTGCTCTGGAGCATCACAATTTGCTCAAAGTTGTGGTTACGGGACCCCAATAAGGCTTACGCTTTTTTCATTTACTTTAGCCTGAAATAAGTGAAGGAGCCTGGATGGTGAAGTCCAAACATTAAGCAAAGGGTCTGGGATATCCACCACGGGTTGTGCTTAGGGACATGGTTTCATGGTGGTTTTGGCAGTGTTAGGTTGATGGTTGCACTCTAGGTTGGAAGGGACCTTTAAGATCATAGATGATCTGACGATTCTAACAAATCTGATAATCAAACTGCTCCTTTAGCACATGTGGAGTCCCACAGTTAAAAAAACCCCTCTCTGCTTTCCAAATGCTTCCTCAACACACTTGCCATTCCTGGCTGTTTCTCCAACACAACCTTGCATAACCTGTGACTTCCTTCTTGCCCAGTACTTGACAGTGCAGCATAGGTGGAAACTTTTGCTAGACAAAGAGGAGAGAGGCTTCATCGTCTTTTTCCAGGGCCAGCAGGCCAAGGGGTAACCCTGTGCAGATGTTTATGCTTTTATGACAGCAGAGAAGCACATGGTGAACACTTAAGAACAAACAACCACCAAAAAATGAGACCAAAAGATACACCACCAATAGTATCATCATTTACAAGGTATGTGCATGTGACAATTTACACAGAATGAGAGAGGCGGCAAATAACATTTTGAGTTTCACTGGTAATACAGATGTAAATTGGCTTACCTTTAATGGTTTTCATTTGTCATCTAATACTTCAGCTTATATCAGCAAAGACTCCAACTTCTCTTTTTAATGACATTTATTGTGTTCTATATTCATCTTTACTGTGCATTAGGAATTGCTATCTGGGGGAAAGCTAGTAGGGCTAATCTTCAAGCAGGGGAAAAAAATAAATTCAGCAACAAAACCAGATTTCCTTGGGGCAATGCTGTGAGCAACAGGACTTTCTATTAAGGCGGACCTCCACAGCTAAGCACTAAGGCACAGGATTTGTTTGCATGTTTATAGGATACCAACACCTGCTTGAACCAACCTGCACACATGAACATCTACAACGATGTTTCCTACCTGGCTGGAGCAATCCAGCAGGGACCAGAGCACACCCTGTACAGTGGTAGGTTGACCCCACAGTGGTGCAGCAGCATCAAGCAGCAAAACAGCAAGTTGAAAAGCTACCGAGAAGGTTGGGACAGAAGCAACAACATGGTCCAAGTGCCAAGTCATCCTGACACCTCCTCATTACTCATTGCCCTTCTGGAGAGCTTTCTGCTTTGCTGGTACTTGCTAAACTCACCCAGAGGCAAGAGCCAATTTCTATCATCTTTGAGGGCGTTGATGGCTTTCTCCTCTCCACTGACAAGAGCACCTGGGTAGTACAAGCTCCTATAAATCGCTTTGATGAACCTGGATGAGGGAATTGGTGTTGACAGAATAAGAGCCATTGGCCAAAATGAAGTTCAGCTCAGACTGAAGCTGAGCTGCCTTTCAAGCCTGGTTAACAACAAATATGAACGACAAAGCCTTCCCTTCCTGTGCTGTGCACCTTCTGCCTCCCCCCCAGGTCCTGCGAAAGTAGGGGGTGGATGAAGATGAGGCACCATCTTTGACTAGTTCTAGACTTGAACAGGAGCCAGAAAATACCGGAAACAGATGTTTTTAAGGGGAAATATTTTCTTCCTAGAAGTTTCCCCACCGCCCAGAGACACTGCCTACCTGAAATACTGTCTGAACTAATGGAATATTGCTGGGCAGGAAATATTTTTCCTATCCCATGAAAAGAAACCATCCCCTTTGTATCCTTCCTGAGGAAATCACGCTTTGTTAGTCTTTGTACCCAAGGAAAGCAAAACAAAACAACAGAAAGCCCCCAGCAATTAAGAAGCCACCAGTGTTTCCCACCATAGCTAGTAGACAAGCAATTGTGCACTTCCTTGGAGTACAGGAGAATCGAGTTCACATTCTTGATCTCCCCAAATCAGAGGGACTTCAGTCTTGCTCTTTCTACACCCCTGATAACCACAGGGGTCTCTAGGCTGTTGATACTTCACTGACAACATTTTCAGGAGTTTTGGACAACCTGAAACACCCTGCAGGATGGCAATCCACCCAAAGCCTGACACATACTATTGAGCTGGGATGCGGACGTCACAGAACATCTCTTGCGAGTAACTCAGAGCCATGGAAACTGCCAAAACAAAACCCAAAAAGCCTTCTGTGGTGCTGACAAGACAATTTCAGATTGCTTGTAAACCGTGTCCTGAGTAACAGAGTGTGAGAGATGACCAGACTTATGCAAAATACCTTGCATCTCTTGGGGAAATAACTTCTCATAGACAGGTAAGAAAGTGCCCCAGCCTGTTATTCCCACTGTGTTTCAGTCCATATGTATTCATCTTGCTTATGAAACTCGAGAGGGAGTTCCACACCACACAAATTCAGACATTCTTCCAGCTCACACCTGGCTTCATAAGCTGAAATGAATGAACTCCGCAGGCAGGACGAAACCAGTTTGGCAGCTTTGCATAGGGAAATGGTTGTATTGATAGGCAGGAGCTTTTGAAACAGCAGAGGCAGACAACCAATGTGTATGGCTCCTATTATAACCAAGGTGTTTTGGAAAGACTTCTGAAACTGCTGACCTAGAAGAAGAGTGCTGGAAATTATTTGTCATATTGCTTTGTAGTTGTACAGGAAATCTGATAAGGCAGAACTTTACTTCCGTATATGCTTTTTTCCCCCTCTTCTTTACTCACATGAGGGGAATGCCAGGAATATTCTGGAGCAAGGACTTCTGTAGGTCATCCCATATAGTGCTTGAATAATTGCCACTTTTGCCTTAGACACTTGCCTTATATTCTGAAGAACAGCAAAGGGGACAACAGTGCATACTTCAAAACATAGAATGCTTCGGTACAAACAGGTTAACATCTACAGGCAGAGAAAGGAATGCCTTGGTGTTATGGATAACCAGATCCCAAGAACAGGTTGCAAGTTCTTGGTTTAAGAAAGGAAAAAAAAAAAAAAAAAAAAAAAAAAATCTATTCTCAGTGTCTTTAATCACCCTGTGAAGCACAAAGGCCTTTTACATAGAAGTTGTCATACAGGCAATTATAAGAGGCAATAGATTTGACCTACAGATCAGAAACAATAGATTCGTTTGTCCTGATCTAGACTGAATCAGATTAGTGCCAACATACCACAGCAAGAACTCAAACTACAGACTATCCTTTCCATCACAAAACTGACATAAATTTGCACATGCACACATGGAAATGTTCTTTTATACAACTTACGTAGATCCAACTAAGACTGCATCAGAAATCAACCCAAACATTAGTTCATCCATATGCTTGATAATGAATGTATAAATCAGGTTGTCACAGATATCTATTATCTCTACTTTAAAAAAGAAAAAAAAGGTGACATTGCATGACATTGCATTGCATTTTGATGGGGGATATCTAGCTACAGACCTTATTTTTGACTTGCAGTGCTAATGTGGCTGTAGAATAGTTAAAAGCATTTCTGGGTAAAACTAGAATAATTCTTGATAAAATCTTCAAAATCCTAATTTGCATATGCTCAGCTGAGAAAAAAAAATTCAAACAGGCAAGTTGAGGGTTGCTTTTTCTGCCATCATGAAAGAGGCTGGAAAAACAGATTGTATTTTTATTATCTGTTCACAGGGCCATTTACTAGAGCTCATTAAAATGTGAGTGCCCATGATAGCATGACTGAGCCTTGACTTCTTTCCCTCTGCCAATTCATGCTACACAGAAAGTCTTTGTGCCCATTTCAAACTAGGGAGAAAAAAAAACATCCATGGGTTTAATAAAGAAAAAAGGTAATCGTTGACCCAGACTTAGAGTAAAAGTTTCCAGAGGTTTTAAAACCTGACAAACACAGTTAAGTTAAAGTCACAGATGCTCAACTTCCCTGAAAAACTAATGTCATAAACAGAATACCTAGAAGATAATCTGGTTTCTTAAACCCAGGTCAGATACCCCTCTGATCTGCCTTCCCGTTCACCATTTGCATAGCTATGGCAATCTGAAGACAGAAAGTTTGGTACTTGAGCCCCTTGAGACTCAGGCTTCATCACCAAATGCTTACCTGTTGCCCATCACCATTATTGGAAGACAGGAGAGCCCAACACCCCTTCCTACCTATCCCAACCTACCATGCCTGGAGCACAAGTTTCCTTCACAAGCCAACCAGTAACAATAATCTCTTTAGTGGTTTTTATTTTTAAGATCGGTTTATCTTTTTCCCCTTAGCCTCTCTCTCTCGGTAGGCTAATTCTTTTGTTCAAGGCTTGTAGGGCACAATCTTGTTAAAGGCTGCAGCAGATGGTGAAGATGCGTTATGGGAACGACAGCAAAGACAGCAGGATGCGCACAAGACCAACACGAAGGAGCACTGAATAGCAGCGATACTGAACTGTGGCATCATTTATCATTCTAGAAGGGAAGACATAAGGTTATCACAAGGGATTAATTGATTGAAATCCCACTAGGTCCTTCCAACCATTGCCCTGAAGTTTCAGCTATTGAGCAATTCCATTCCCTGTCCTTCAACCTGGCTGGCTTGGTATTTGGAAGGGGGCGGTGCTTCGTTGCTCATGTAGTTCCTTATACAGTGAAACGAGCAGTCTTACGCAGAACCAAGGGATGAAGTAAGTGCTCTTAAAACTAGAAAAAAATGGCAGGAAGCAAAATTGTCTACATAAAGCCACAGGGTAAAAATCAGGGGCAGAGCAGGAACGAGGAGTTACCCTGGCCCTTGAGCACTGCTATTTCCTCTGGACAATGCTTACCCCCACTTGCAGAAAGACCGACAAAAGCAGTTTTCCTTTGAATGCCAATCAGTTCCTTTACCAGATACTCTTAAATCTAACTTTATCCCCTGATTGCTGCAATTCTGCCACATTAAAGCGATTCTCTGAAGTAACTCTGATTTATTCACAATACTGCTATTTAGCAGCCAGAGCATCAGAGCAATACAGTTATGTTTTGATTTCAATTCAATTACCAACAGAGTAGAAGCTACAGCACAAAGCCAAGATATGCACAGCACAACTGCGGCAGTGGTCACACACCAGCACCTCCATGCCTCCCCTTCCCCAGATTAAAGCCTTTCTGGAAATACCGTATGGCCCTGGGCCAATGTCTGTGTGTGTGGGGGGGTTGTTCACATGATTTACGCGGGCAGAGCTCAGGCACAAGTGGGCATTTTTGCTTTCTGAGAAAAGGATTGAGACCCCTCCTCACCAACAGGGACAAAGCTAGATTCTGGAAGCAGCACCAGCTGGAGAGACCATAGGAGCCAGGGTTTGAGGAGAGGAAAATGCCACATCCCAGGAGGATGCAAGCTTTTCACATGAAACAGATCTAAAAGCTGAGATTAAAAAAACAGCTCAAAAGGAGCAGTTCTCTTCTCAGAAAAGAAAGGAGAAGTCATCTCAGGCCAAAGCAAGAACAGCTCTTCCCACAGACCTACTTCAGCACAGCTGGGACCAGTCCCTCAGAGCAAAGGGGATGGGTGCCCAGAACTCAGCAGGGTCAAAAAAAGCCTGACCATGAAAAATAACTCTCAGATTTAACTCTACTGCAAACTTCAAACATCAGAGCACCAGAGCTGCAACATGCAAAGATACAACTACCTTCTGTAAAAAAAATACTTTTCAAAGGACCCTGCCAATCAGGCAGCCAAAGGGATGCTCAGATACGATTAAAAAGGACACAAACACTTTCTGCGGTCAACTCTTACCCTGTTCCATTCTGCTAATTGCAGCCAAGCTGCTGCAGAGAGGCTTAACAGGTAGAAATCAACACTCACCAGTAATTTTTAGTAGACGCCTATGAAGCTCAGTCCTCAAAACTGCTCCTGTCACTCTCAGCACCTACCATAGGCACAGCTTCACAACACTTCACCATCAGCCACCCAAAGGTGATGAGGACCCACCTCACTGCTCAGCAGGACTGACCTCCTTGCTCTAGGCTGTGTGGCCAAAGGGCCCTTGCAGAGGCATCTCATCATTAGCCACAGCTGATGAGCAGCCACCACAGGCTCCAGTGCTTGCAAGTCATTACATTAATTACAGCTTTGGCTGCCATGCTAGCAAATTCAATTGCCTCCTTCAGGTGGCCTGAATGAGCAGAAATGCCCTCACCTCCCTGCACTGGGAACAAAACCAAAAAAACGCCAAACCTTCTAGAAAGAGGACAACATTAACAGCCCAGGTTAATAGCTTAGTTTACCATTCTACCAAAAGTCTTGGTGCTTGTCTTAATATCATTTTTTTTCAAGGCCTCTGTGTAACCAAGGAGTAAAATCTTCATCTCCTGGATACTGGTTTTTACCCCGAGTTGAATGAGCTCTCTGTTTTGGGAAGGTCTGTGTTTTACCTGGAGAAATGAGCTGCTTTTAAGTAGAGCCTACTAATGTGACAAAGCTGTAGCACCAAGGACTTCACCAGCACTCCTTGGGGAAGCAGCTGCATTTCTTCACAACCTCCCTGGAAGCTGTGTCAGCTCTAATGGCTGCTCCAGAGCCACTTCTGCAGTGCCGGGAGGCTGCTGTGGGCTCCAGAGAGCCATCCCCTCACTCCTCCTTTTCTCCCCTGTGCCTGGCAAAGGCCTTTTTACTGTAGCACTGAAGACTGCAGCTCTAGCTAGGGCAATACCTTGGGTTTTGTCACCCTCAATTCAAAAGTAACACTGTTGAAATAAAAGCATCCTCTCCTGCCACCCCTTGGAGACAGAAATGAGGCCAAAGCCATTAATTAATTCCTGTTCTGGGGTCTCTGGGAGTTCTCAGGAGCTCAGCATCCTGCTCTCAGAGGCCATCCCCAGCCAGCTCCCTGCTGGTTTACAGCTTATGATTTACAGGAGCAGTTGAAATCTCAGCGTAAACACAATTGTTTTATTTTGCATTTAGGTTTCTGTGTGTCTCATGCTCCATGTAACCAAATGCAGTGATTTTTAATGGGTTGAAGGGTGTTTTCTCAGAGTAGCACTTTATAAACCAGCTGATTATTTAAATTCAACTATGGAGCCACAGAAATTCCCTTTACTAAATTTTTGGAGTTCTGAATCGCCATCTGGAGAAGCCGCCTGGCTGTGGGGGGCAAGGGATCAAATTCAGATTGGAGACATCAATTAGGAAGACTAAAGTTAGGTAAGAGGAATCCCAACCAAGACGCTGCAACAGCTGCTGAGAGTATTTGTGGAGCAGCCACTGAATGAAATATAACACGAGGTTTCTAATGGGGTACACTGCTGGTTTTAGAAGCTAAGCTTTCCAGCCCTGTTCCTGTTTTGGAATTCATTTAACTGCTGGAGATGTGGGATGTACCTGGGTTCATCACCTCAAAGGAAAATGGGTGCCTAAATCCCAGTGATTTCAGTAGGAGCTGAGATCTTCCAAGTGCGGGGCTTTGTAACCCATTTAATTTCTCTCTCCAGTGACTGGTTAGTCTGTACACGTAACTAAACGTGACATTTAAATCTTTACCTAAGGGAAAAATTTGTAGGCTCCATGATTTTTTTCAAGCAGGATTCACTGAAATTTGGAAAAAAAGTAAATCCTCTCCTGTGAGGCGTGAATCTGCTGATGGACAGAAGGAGATATTGCTCCCTGCATTGACACCCCTGGTTGAGCAGACCGGTCTGGATGGTGGGACCTTCCTCTGGCACCCTGCAGCTAACCTGGCTGTGGCCAGCTCTACTGGGTCCCTTTTGTGGGCTGATACTACCAAACGTAGTGTAAAATTTGTAGATGTTTTCCTATTGTATCATTTTCTGTCCAGCCACACTTATCACTATTGCTGGATAGCAGCCATAAGTAAAGTAACAGATTATGCTATCTGTGAGCCCTGATATTAGCTACTGTTAGCAGTCATCCTACACGTCCTACTACTGCATTGACATCTAAGGGGTTTGTATTCTGAATTATTTTTTTTTTCTGTTTTATTCCCCCTTATGCATGCAGCCAAACAGGGAAATAGCAGATAATTGACCAAATAGTTTTTTGCAGACTATTTCTGTGTTCAGTGAAAATGGGCTGTGCACAGCCCCTAGACACTAGATCGGTTGCTGACACTGTTATACTTGTATTTGGGATGTACCTGAGCTATCGTAGCTACATTTGCTTACTCTGAACACTGTAATGTTCTCATGGGAGCCATGCTAGACAGAATTGTCATCTACTACACAGCATTTCTTGTAATAGGGCAGTTTACTTCTACACTTGATACCTACCGGGGTAGGGTGAAGTGCTCTTTTTTTAATTATTATTGTTTAGAACGTAAGAAGAGGAAAAAAAAGATCTTTTAAGCTACCCTTGAAAGATTCTTAATGTTTCCTAGGTGGTTATTTTGGTTTAATTTTCTTATTTCAAGTGGCAAGACAAAAAAAAAAAAAAAGAAACACAGAAAAAAAGATTAGGCACGTCAAATTTGTGACAGCAGGTTGAGAGAGACCCTGAGCTGATAATTTAACTTGCAAAATCAGACAATGTTGAGCTGTGAGGTTAAAAAAATCTCAAAAATGGTAATTCCCTGAAACGTTACCATTATTCATCATTGGCACGAAACCAATGAATAAATTAATGGGGCAGGAAGCAGTGGTTAGACAGTAACTTATCTTAATATACAACTGAGTGTCCATCAGATATTTGGGTAAACCAGCCGTCTATCAATCAGGCATGGTGTCATACAATTGCTGGATGTAGCTCTGCACTGGTGGCTGCAGTGTTCTGCTTATAACCTAACATAACCTGACGTAACATTACGTAACATCTTTATGTATTTCCTGCATTACGTCAGACCAAGCATGGCATGGTGGCGGCCCTCGTTTCCCAGTGCTTCCTACCAGGACACGGTGTGGGCACAGATGGCAGAACCTCATTGTCAGCTTTAAACGCAAATGGTGAAACAACGGCTACAGAAAGAGACGCTGTGTTGTAAACCATGGCAAGTTGCGCTCAGAAAGGAGCCCAGCTGGAGTTCAAATAAGACATGACTGCAGATTTGAAAAGACCTTTTTGCTGGAAAACAGCTTGATCTTGCCTGAAAATGCATGCCAGACTGCAGAAATTTCTATAAACAAAAGGATGAATCTGGCTGTGAGCAAAGTGATTAAACAACAGCTTTAAGGTTCGGTGACAAATGTCTCAGCAGAATCTGAAGGCATTTGAGGCGCCTGGTACTCCTTGTTTTACAGAGTGCCAAGGAGAGAAGAAATGCCTTAAAAAAGGCATTGGAAATCCACTGTGTGTGAGAGCAAAACTGGGCTCATTCTGATACTTTGGGAAAAATCCTTACACTCATGCTTACTCTCAGCCACCAAATTTGCTTCCAAGAGAGGGTCCTATTTTAAGCTCCTTGAGGCAGTCAAGCAGTTACACAGCTTGCTGTGTGCCAGAGCACACGAGAGGCTGTGGTGCCACGCACATTGGCAAGACGGGCTGGAGACCCAGCTGACCCCTCTCAAGCCATGAAACCTGTGGTCTTCAGGCTCTCCTTGTTAATTTTTGAGAATTCTGTGAGTTCTGTGGAAATCTTCTGGCCTTCAGTTGCTAGAGCAAGGAGCGGTGGTAGGAGAAGGCAGGTAGATAATGGAATAGGGAGAAAAGAAATTATTTATTTCCCTCTAAAATAAAGAACTGGTTAATTTTGGATAAACTAAGAACACACACACAGGCACTTACATATGGTTGTCACTGGCATAAAACAGAATATATGAAAAGATACCTCAAAAGTAGTTTAGCTTTTGTAAGTAGCTAAATTAAGAGAGTTGGAATAGAACTTGATTTTAAAGTGGATACTAGATAGGCATGATATAATACGGTCTATTTTTTGATACTTAAAAATTGTTACAATCTTTCTAAGCCATGAATTCCTCCAAAAATATCTTGCCCTACTTAGGCATGAACATTGTGAGGTTGGATTCTCCCAATGTGTCTCTCCAGATAAGGGCAGCATTTGGGGGCTGAGAGTCTGGCTGAGCCTTTCTAAGTGCAGGGAGCACTTCAAGGAACCAGCTAAACCATCTCCCTCTGGGCATCACAACTCAGTAAGGCTCAATAAAAGCCTGTAGGGTCCAAGGTTGGTGGGTGTGATTTACGACACACCTTATATTGTTCTGGGGTATGCGAAACAGAAAAACTGGTTCCTCAGTCTCCATCCCGAAAGGCCAGTGACAGAGCTGTGAGTCACTGCTGTGATAGGAAGCATTGCTGACATTGTCTTCTCAGGACAGAGGAGATTTGTTCTCTCTGTGAGGACTGGTATCACAGCCTTCACAGGAAGAAAAGGAGATTTCTGTCAGTCTCTTACAAGCCTCAGCTGCTGAGGCAGCCTTCAGCACAGGCTGCAAAGTAGTCCAGCTGCCCACTTGGGATTCGGTCAACACAACACATTTTGAAGAACAGAAAAATACACCTTTAGAATAAGCCCTGCTTTGAAAACCCCATCCTCACATCTCCCTAGACAGATCTGTCCCTTTGGTTTACAGTGGAGCAGAGCTGATGGTGGTTGGCTCGGTGGTGGTGGGATGGAGGGCTGAGCTTGGGCCACCGCCGTGCCTAAAACAGACTGCATTTGGGATTAAGTACCTGTGAGGCTCCTTCTTCCCTGGGGCTTTGGCAGATGGGGAGTATCAAAGACTTGCCATTGCTGTAAGCCCCTTTTATAAACAGTGCTGAACACTCTTATTTGCTATTTTTAATGATGTCTCTTGTTCGGGTGCTTTTACAATTTAAGGTCCCCAGCACAGGCTCTTCCCTGTTGCCCTCTGGATGGAGCTTGGCAGCATGGGTTTCCATCCAGGGCTGTGGCCACAGGTGCTGCAGCCATGCAGACTGTAACACCCGTAAGACGTGTTGGCGTGATGAGCGTCTGCCCGTTTATACAATGCGCCTTTGTACCTGGATGATGTTGAATCAAATCCTCGATACACTCAAAAGGTGACTGGGATATCCCTGTTTATAGTTGCTTAATTGTTTTGCATGACTTAAAACAGCAACTGCAACAAGCACAAACAAGCAAACCATGACAAGGGATGCTTCCTACCACCTGCAGGCAGTGTCTATGATCTTTCCCCAGTATGTGTTTATTTTGAAGGGGAAATGAAGCATCTAGGTCAGGGTATGCTTTTAGTAGGCAGGGCTAGTAAAGGAAAGCCTTGTAATATGTTGCGAGTGACATGCTAGGCAGAAATGACAGTAAGCTCATGGAAATATATGGAAATGCGACATCCCGCCTCTCCGTCCCCCTCCACTCTCACCCTCTGGTATGTATGACTTTGAATCTGCTTTCGAGAGCCCCTGCGCAGCAGGGGCTGTCCATCCATCTGGCAAGGTTACAAACACATTTCAGCGCTGTCTACAACATGCCTGGTGTAACCTCCTTTCTATAGCCTCTGCTCCCCTCCTCGCAATCTTTGTTTGAGCAGAGGAATGGAGCCCTGCAAAGCAAAACCAATGAACCGTGCAGAATCACAGGGCCCAAACAGCCAGATCCCAAGAGGGGAGAAGGGGGAGGGAAAAGCACAAAAGGAAGAAAGGGGAAAGGAGGTGGAAGAAAGAGCTAAAAAATACAAAGAAGATCTTACAAAGGAAGGGTGGGGGAGAGAGGATAAGGAGAATGCCAGCAGAGATGGGCTGCGCCCTCGCTACGGGGGTTTAACACTCGGTTATTACTTGCTTTGCAGCTATGTTACATCTGTCAAAATCTCAGATTCTCCTGTCAAGGTATGTACATTATGCTCACTCATGACAGCAGTGAGCCTGTCGCCAGCTTCCCCTCTCCTCTCCGAGGCTGTTAAGGAGGGAGAAAGCCTTTGTTTCTTTGTCAATCGTGATTTTTTTTTCTACTGGGAGACTTTGCCTAGTCAGGTCATGGAGTGGGCCCCCGCTACAGAAACTAGGCACAACGATATTGCGGGTGTTGGTGGTTGTTATGGCAGTTGGGACGAGACGTTGAAGTTCCCGTGTTAATCAAGAATTTCATTTACTTATTTAGCTAAGAGCTAAAGTGTTAATTTAGTTGTTCAGTAATTTATTTTGGTTTCTTTATGGCACAGAGGCAAATTATTCTGTACACATTAATCAGAAGTTCTATGGCCCATGACTTAAGGACATTTTATTACAAATTAGCTAGGAATAAAATGGGAACAGTCAAATCTCTCTCTGATATGACTCTGTGGAATATCTGTTTATATGTTGAGAGCCAGTGCGCTGAATACAAAATATGTGAGTCAGAAGCATTTAAGACTGAAACAGACTCTTGGTTTTGTTTCTCTAAGAAAGAAATTTAAATTATCCTGATAATTTACGGAGGAAGCCTAGGCCTTCCTCGCTTGATGCCTTTGAATGAGAGTATAAACAGGGGAAGCTTTCCTGAAGAATCTGCAGAGGGAAAATTTACCCTCAGGAAACACAGAGTTTCCCCAGCAATTTGTTGAGGGGCGGTGGGACACTGGGACATTGGTGAAGGGCTGATCTCCAGAAGGCCAGCTTCTGCTGCTGAGTGCAACTTGCAGGCACTGTTCAAAGACAAGTGCCGGTCTAGGAGGTCATACACCTGTAGCAGTGGAACCACATGTGTTAGCAACTAATACAGGAACACTTTTCCACTTTTCCATCTCAGTTTTTGTCAAGAGTAAGTCATACTCTGACTCAGCCTCACCAAAAATATGTCCTTCAAAAATAAAATAATCCCCTGTGCCCCAGCTTCCAAGCTGGTGGAGCTTCCTGACAGGAGACCTCACGTGGGCCACCCACAGCTTTCTACCGACTTTTAAAAAGATATCCATGTCTTTGACCTTTGTTATTCGTATGTTGCACTTCTTGTACTAAAAATGGAGGACCAAAAAAGACATGGAGAAGGGCTGTATGGCTACTGCTTTTGCTTTTATGTAGAGCTTCAGAGGCAGTTTGAAAAGAAGGTGTGGGCTGCAAAGCTCCCAGCCAGGTCT
This sequence comes from Ibidorhyncha struthersii, assembly GCA_013398815.1. Lineage (NCBI taxonomy): Eukaryota > Metazoa > Chordata > Aves > Charadriiformes > Charadriidae > Ibidorhyncha > Ibidorhyncha struthersii. The sequence goes on from VZSZ01008498.1 coordinate 62,036, forward strand.
GCAACCTTGAGAAGGCTGAGAATTCAGCTGGAGTCAGTGGAGCATCTCTCCTGGTAACAGCTCAAGATCCGGCTGCAGGCTTCTGCCTTTCAAAGGGAGCTAATATGGAAAACATTCCCCATCAGTTTTGCAGGGTTTTTTCCCCTCCTTTCTAACAGGAATCAAAGCTGAGTTTTGGTTATTCTCTGCTGAAGCACACAGGTTACTGCAAAGTCAAAGCCTGCTTACATAAGCATAGAGGAAGATCATGTAGCTGCTTGCAGCCTTTCATATCTATTAAACTTAATCAAGTTTGCCAGGCAACAAATAAAAGATGGGATCACTCGTGTGCCATATTACTCCACTTAAAGGCCTTTTAACAATTTGCTATTGTTTGAAAAAAAATGCATGTCATCTATATTAGTCACACTCTTCCTCCCAGGAACATAACCTTAATTACTGGTACTAGGTTTGCGTGCCTAATGTGTTTGGTCCCACCTATTTTGCTTGTAAACTTGTTATTTTCAATCACTGCCTTAAAAAAGAAGTACTTCATTATTACTACTGTGTTGCTTCTTCACTAAATGCCATGATATTTATTTTCCTCTGGGCTGGAAGGACGAGCAGAGTGTTTCGACTGCTTTGTTTGGTATGGTAGCATCCCTGGTTTTCTCTGTTATTCACAAACTATGAATATAAATGGTTCAAAATTAAAAAAAAAAAAAAAAAAAAGATGCTGTATCATTCTCATTTTGACTGGCTGAAACTGAAACTCTCACTCTTGGAATGGGAGCCCGGGAAGGAACATGCTGGCACATGCCCAACTGCAGCAGCTACGTGGTCCAGCGAGGCACTCAGGCATAGCCCCACTCACCTGCAAATCTGGGGGCTTCTCGTATGTGCCTCACCATGCTGCCACTTGGCTCCTGGGAAGCTACTTGATAAAGAGGTAGCACCATGATTCCTGCTGCAGGATGTACAGTAAGAGGCTGTTTTTCTCTCCCAGTCTCTCCATACCATGGTCATGACGACGGGCTTCTTTACCTCACTGCTGCGCTTCATTTTGTTTAATTTCTGATTGCAATATCATCACTTTAGTAAGTGGCCTGAGCACATGGGACAATCTTTTCCCCTGACTTGACTTTTTTCATGATGGGTTTTCAGCTTTTGTTGACTCTGTCTATGATGAGTATTTTGAAATATATTCATACTGCTGCCACGCTGGCTGGGTCTTCACTTTTCCTTTTTCTGTGCTTCATAGGAACTGTGTATATAGATGCCACAAAGGCTAGTTAGCTGGCCATCCCATGCTGTACAGAGGCAAAATGGCTGGAGAAGATCACAAACTCCCAGACCCAACTACTTTTTTTTTTTTCTGAAATTATCCTGATTTACAGTGTTCCAATTAGAATTTGTTACCCTAGTTGCATAGCAGAAGTTTCCCACCTACCGGTCCATTTCTTTCTCCCTACTGTGAGACAGATGCAACTTTCTGAAGAAATTTCATGTCTAATGCCAAATACTAAAGGTCACAGAAGAAAAGGATCTGGAGAGAAATATTAGCTTTTCCATAAGACAATGCTTTGGATTTGTTTTTGCTTTGTCCCCAGAGATATCAGCTTTGGACTCCATTTTCCATTAGCACTCATTGCAGCTTAAAGCCTGTTACAGTGTCATTAGTAAGAAGAATTTCTTTAGGAGATTAGGTCATTTAACATGGAATTCAGCAATACTGGTACTTTTAACCTCATTCCAACCCAAAGGTGACAAATGCCTAACTGTGCTCAACACAGGCATTGTCTGAAGTCTCACTATTTTCAAATGAGTCCTGCTGAGTGAGGCTGAATATGTTCTGCTTTTGTCCTAGTCAGGTGCTGAAAATTTCCAAAATGCCAGTCATTACAAGGAAAAGCAGCACTGAAAAAAACGTTACGAAGATTGCCAAATTACTTGCTCAAAAATTAGGTAACTAGGAATGCATCATGCCTGAAATCACCTTGCCCACATTTCTTTTCTTATCGTAGAACCCATTGCAGTGACTCTACATGATGGATTGTGCTCCCTTGATGGGCAGATATTCAATATTTTCTGTTTCAAATGCAGCCTTCTGCAAATGAAACGTACTTTTCTGCGCACTATACAAACCCTTCTCAGAAAGCTGGGCGTTTCCTCACCTGGCTGTCTGCCAGGTGAGCACTACAGTCAACCCATCTCAAACGTTGGTCCAACAATTCCCAAGCTGCTTTTCCCAGTACAGCCTTCCTGGCGAGCCCCGTAACATCCCTCTTCCTTCCCTCCGTGCCAGAGACAGCGCGGCATCCTCTGCCGTGCTGCTTCCAGCTCTGCGGCCAGGCTCCTGCCCTTATGGTGCATCCCACGGGCCACCCACCTCCCTCCCTCTGGGCTGATTCACACCTTGGGACCTGCTGAATTTGTGCGTGACTTTGCACCACAGCAGTGGTATGAGGCATGGAGGCTGTCTGATCCCTGTCTCACAGCTGAGGTCTAAAAAGGGTAAGGTCAAAAGGTAGCATTGATTTCAGCACCTCTTTTGAAGCGATGAGGGCGTGCTGATGATTTGGGCATATTTGGCAATTTACATCACTAAACACACCTACTAGCATTGTCCATTGTCAGCCTCTGCAGCTGGGAGAGCTCCAGCATCTCAAGTCAGGCACCAAAAAATAGAAAAAGAAACACAGTATCAGTGATCAGTGATGCCAAATTTGGTTTAAGTGGAGTGTCAGGCATGACACAGGATCTTTTTGATGATTGTTAGGACAGAACTGGATTTTTCAGAGCAGCGACCAGTTGCTTCAACCTTGAGATAAGCTTTTAATTCCCTGTACTTCAATGCCTAATTCACCTTGTACCTCCAGATTTCTGCAGCAGGTGAGGCTGCTTTCTCTTCCCCAGTCTTCCCCTCTCCATCAAATCCACTTTCCATCCCATCCCAGTTTCTGGTCCATGTGTTTCTCCTTATGCTGATGCCTTTGCCCAGGCTGCTCCCTTTCTCCCAGTCCCAGTCTCCTCTCTCCCCAGGTCCTGGCAAGCCTCAATCCTCCTTCTCAGTGCCCTTGCCTCGTCTGCGGGTCCATCCTTCCCCTCCCCGTCTGTGTTCCAGTTCCCCTTGCCAGCCCCATTATTGCTTGGTGCCAGGTTTCCCTTCCTCCTCCTCCCCCTGTCCTGCCCACTCCATCCCCCAGCTCCTCGCTTCAGAGCTTCGGAGCAGCAGCCATCACACCATCCACTTCCCAAGATAAAGGCGGTGTGGGATGACCCTGTCTGCAGCATGCTGGAGTGGGATGACACCCTTCGCTTAGCACTGTCCTCTGGCTTCAGCATCCGAATTATTGCCGTGGGCCCAGCGCAGGGCAAAGGTAGCTCCCCACTGCTGTTAGCTCCTTAACAGTCAAACTAAACTAGATAACTAATTAAAATGGTTACATGTACAGAAATACCAGCCGTTTCCCGCTGTACACTGTGAGAACTCAATACTAGTAAAAGTTGTCCGTGGTAAATGTGTTGCAAACTGCAGCTTATCAGAAGTGCAAGGGAAGGTAGAAGGACGTAAACTAAAATACTTGTTCATTTTTAAGATGCGGCCATTTGTTGCTTTTTTCCTCCTAGTTGTTTTCCTAGTCAGAGATATTTCATCAATGATAAAACAAGAGCAGAAAGCAGAAAAATATGTAACGTGATAAAAACAACAATATACCGGACTTAGTATTTCCAATTACTTGAAAAATCTGCTCAAAATGACGGGCTACAAATAAACACATCTATGTGAATAAATACCACTTTTGACCCCCGGCAAATTTGTGCTGCACCAGGCAAGCACTGCTCCTCTTAATAAAGCAAAGACTTCAGAGTACAGAGGTCCCTGCAAGAGTGTTTTCCTGGTGAGTACCAGCCGCTGATCACTTGCTGCAGCACGACTGCAGGACTCTGCCCAAGGCATCCTGGTGGGCACTCCTGAGCCAGTCGAGACTTTGGTGGGCTCTGATGCAAGCTGTTGCCAAGACACCTGCCTTCCTTCTGATGTGCAAAACTCAGTGTTGCTTCTACTGAAGGTTGGCTTGTGCTAAGAAAGATGGCATGAACTGAGATATTGTAAAGGTAGACACATATTCTCTTCTGATGAAGGAGTTATCTCCGAGAAAGGGTCATTAATCAAATGATGGGGAATTGTAAGGGCTTAAGCCACTACGACTGTTTACTATATGAATAACAATCACTGCCATGAGTCATTACAAAGCCTGTTGAAACACTTTGAATAAGCAAAGTGTGCACTGAGTAACCGGTACAGGGATAGACCAGACCCTAATGTGTCCTCTGAAAGAAGCTGTGTCTGGCCTGGGAGGCCAGGAAATGACCATAGATGAAGGCGCATGCATGGCTTCTCAGGTACCCCTCCTATGGTTACACCTGACCAGGGACAGAGCAAAGCTCCTCAAGTCTTGGTGCTCCTTTCCCAACACAGGATTGGGGCAGTATCAGTGACAACAACAACACTGCCTTGGCAACTATGAAGTCATACCTCTAGTCCACCGGAGCACAGCGTGATCAATAACTTGCCCTCATCTCTTCAGTCCATAACACCAAAGGCAGGTGGGTCTTTAGATATTTGTGAAGATTAGAGCTGCAGTGCTACAAACTTTGGTCTGTCATAGGTACATTCAGGATAGTGAAAGGCAGTCAGTTAATGGTTCAAAGTCAATAATCACAAGTTAAAGTGCATTAAACTCCTATGCTCATCTGGGAATAAATTTATCCTCTAAAGGGGATTATGCCGCAGTGAAAATATAATACACATCTGAATGAGTCTACTCACCTGAGGATTTAACACACTCTACACCCTGTAATTTAGGCACATTAACATAACACATTGAGTTGAATCACTTTGTAATCGTTGACTGTGTCCCATGTTTACATGGTCATGGTGTGCTCTGTGTGTACCTGTGTGCTCTGTCCCGTCCTCCACTTCTCTCTCTTTTGAAGGGAGCTCTTCAGAGTCAATGCCACTGCCTACCACTGATTCCGTGTAGCCCCATGACACTACAGAAGTACAGCCAATACATGTGCTGACCCTATTTTATATTAGCAATTTGGGGAAACAGGTCAGAAAGTGTCTCATATGATATCCAGCACACATCTTGCATATAGCACTTCCATGCATAAGGACTGGAGTTAAGGCTGAGTTTGGTGTGTGTGAGACGGGACAAGTGCTGCATAATGGCAGGTAGAAGAGACACCCATCCACGCTAGCTCCAAAAGCAGAAGCCTTATCGTCATATCATTACGCTATCAGTGTTGCTATAGCTGATTAGTTCTGCTGACAGGCAAGACTAATTACATTAGGTGCAGCCCTATTATCTTCCAGATATACATCCTTAGGAAATCAAACCAACATTTGTTATTTCTAATAACCTGCAGCCCATGTCATAAGGTGGCCTGAGACCAGTGAATGGTAGCCAGGGATTCCTGGCACCGTGCTCGTGTGTGAAATAGAGGTAACCCCGAGATCCCCGCCAAGCATTCCCTAGTGGTCAGCAGCAACGCTTTCTCTTCATCAGTCTGGATGCCATCTTTTGTAGCATTCCCAGGGACATAATTTCAACCTGATGGACAAAACCAAGTCTCATATGTGACTTTTTATTCTGGCAGTTCCCTTAGACACAATCAGATTCTTTTTTTCCTGATGATCTATTGATCTAATGTACTGCAGTTTCATTGATATTCCCATATTAATTCCACTGTTGTCTGGCATCACAGAAACTTTTGCTTGCTCGTGCAGTGTAAATTAGCTTCAGCTCAATTAACCTCTTGACATACATTGTTTTTTCCAATTTCTCTTCAGACCTGCTATTTTCCTTCAGACCATCAGCACTCGGCTCCTTTGCTGAACACTTCTCTGCATTGCAATACTGTGCTATTTCAGCAGTGGCTACTATGACACAAGGGCACAAAACCACTTCACAGCACAGCTTTCTGAGGAAGGCAGCTGGCTGCCCTGGTCCATGAAAGCTCCTGGCTTCTTGGTCCAGAAACTCTGCATTATCTCAGTGAAAACAGAAATTAGACAATGGAAGAGCACAAGAGCTGAAATGAAGCTTGTGAACTTGCATTTCCATTTAATGCCTATGCCTCTATAAGAAGAATTTGACCCAGTACTGTCAGGGTTAGGTGTGTACAGTATGCAGTATACTGAAGCAGTTTACCCTATTCATCTTCATTAGCTCCTTTCCTTTAAATTCCCCCTAATTCAACAAGGGGAGCTCCACTCATAATGGTCAAGAAGGGTATAACTGCATGTGAAGAACACACAGATTTCTAATGGTGAGCTCCTATTTAATTGAATTTGGTGAATGACAACACCATGACATTGCTAAGATTAATGACTCAATAATTTTTGAGACAAGGCAAAACGTGAAGTAAATTGATTGCATTAATTTATTTTTTTTCCTTGGAAACAGTACTGCATACCAGCTCAGCAGTGTTCTGGAGAGAGTGCTTTGCAACAGGGAAGCCCATCTACCGCTTCTCCATTCAACTCTTGCACTCTGACATCATTTCGGAGTAACTCTTAATGTAATTTCCTAGTTGCAGAGATGCAGGCTGACAATAATTGAGCTGAGATCTCGACAGACCAAAAGATTAATGCAGAGGGATTTTTGGAGTAGAAACTTCAGTTATTATTAGATTGTTCAAGAGAAGGAGAGAAGGTGTCAGAGCGTGGAATGGAGGACTGCAGTGACTGTACATCTCACTCTTGAAAAGGTATGAATAGATTTTAATTTCTGTCACCTTGTTAGTAACTCTTATTCACATAAAAACCAGTTCTTGCCTAAATGCAATGCCAGACATAACATCTTGTTTAAAAATCCAGACAATGAAATGGCTTCTTATTTCCTACATGTGGCGTAAGCTGAGGTGGCTTTTCACCTACTGTCTGTGACAGTGTCTGTCAAAAGTGTCTCTGTGAAGAGTAGAGAGTAGTGTTTGGTATTGCTCAACATCATCTGTAATATCGCTTTTTTTTTTTTTAACAAAGCAGTCACCGTAAACCAATGGTTTTAAGTCTAGCGAGAAGATCGGACATTGTTACACAGGCATAGTGTTTTGTTTATCTGCAGAAGAGAGAGACAAAACCAGGTATTCCAGAGGTAGGATTTTGCTAATTAGGGTATAGATGAAAAATGTCAATCAAAGGATCTTGAGGAGGAGGGAAGACAGAAGTAAGGTAACTGTTTATATGATGCCATGTGGAGTCCAGATACTAATTACAGGTGTTGAGAGAAAGTTTTCTCAGGTAAGCTATGTGAAAACTGGGGTATATGAGCTTTGGATGGCATGGAAGAACAGTCTTAGCTTTTGCCCTCTACCCTTCCCTCCCTCGGGTGAATGGGGAGTGACAGGGGAGACAGTAGCTGCGGCAGCCATCTCTGGCAAAGAAACTCCATCTTCTTCTTCTTCCCTTTATTTACTAAAGGGAGGCTTTGGTGCCTAACATAATTATCATAAGAGAAACACAAAATGGCTGAGATCCACAAAGGATCTTTACCAGTAAGTATAATCTTAACAGTGGGGATTTTATTACTTCATCTGTTTGTATCCTATTGCATTATTGCAAATACTTTTCCCTTAAATTTTTTTCTATCTGTTAGTTAAACTTATCCAGAATTAAGTGACACATGACAACATGTTCCTCAGCCAAACTTGGTGGCCTATAGAGCAAAGGTCCTGGTATGGGTGCCCTGCTTCCCAACGCAGCCCTTTCAGGAAAAGAAGGCAGCTCAGGATCACGGAAGCTGTGTTGGCCCGTCCAGGATTGATCTGCTTTCTCAGGGCTCACCAGGGAAGAAGGATCTCTTGGAAAGCAGGCACAAAAGAAAACCTCCAAGCATGTCTGAAAGGGACAATTCCTGCATGCTGCAAGTCCCAGAGAAGGTAATAACAACGCCATCTCTCTTGCCATTTCCTCATTCATTCTCTGGGCTTCTCTGCTTTTAATCCTAGAACAGATCCAAACGCTGTGCAATGGTGCAGAACAGACACTGTTGAATGAAAGCCTGAGAAGATCAGGGCTGGCCACCACAATGGAGCTCCCAGTTCCTGTGGCAAAAATTGGAGATGGTCCACAGCACTGCTCCTGTGACAACTGCAGAAAAGCCTATTCCTCTGAGAAACTAGGTCCTTGGAGACTAACTACGTCCTTCTGGCTAGGGGCTGTCTTCTTGCAAAAGGGCTCTAGATGTAGGCATTGAGGTGGTACTTCAGGAGGAATAATAACACAGAAAAAAGGATCAGAATTCAGGCCTACTGCGATGTGATAGGTCTTTGAAATTTAAGGCAAACCAATTGTTCACTCAACTAATATTTGGGGGCACCTACAGCCTAAGATTTCATCTTCTTTTCTGTCTGAGTGAAGGGAATTTCATCACCGTAGATATTTATATGAATTGCAATTATGTTTCTGCACCAGTGTGGCTTGTTGTGCAATGGGCAATATTGGAGGGAAAAAAAGCATTTTCTGTCTGAAACCAGATAATTTTCTACCTCAATGGCTAAATGGGATCTCTTTATTTTAGTGCTGTATCACTTATCCTGCTGTCCAACTGCAAGCCACCTCACCCAGACCTAAGGGCACAAGAGATGACATGAGCAAGGAAAACTGCTTCTTTCAATAATATCACAGAAGCACAGAGAGTTTATGACCCTGAAAAGATAAAGTTTTACAGTCACAGTATAGTGAATCATTGCAAGTTTTGAAGGAAAAAGGGCAAGGACAAGTTTCCCCTGAAGAATAAATAAACTTACGAGGTTCAAATACCTTTTGGTATGAGCTGATGATCATCACTCAGTGTCTGAGACACCACCACAGAGGCAGAACCTGTGCATTCAAGGGTTTCTGCAGCACTGTTCTCATATGCCCGGACAAAGGTTCATTCTACACTTATAGTCACATTTATGTGAATGTCTGCTCCTTCCTTTTGGGTACCGTCAGCTGTGTAGTCCCTATTTCAGGCACAATGGCCTGTCTCTGAGTAGTGCTGGAGGCTCAAAAGTCTGCATGAAGTTTACAAGAACTGAAGTTAAAGATTGTCCCTGCAAATCAGAGCATGGGTGCCACAAGCCAGGCATTCGGAGGCAACCAAAACCATTTTGAAAATTATGACCTTTGGGGAGATTGTGTCATGTGCAGGCTGACATGAATTTATCAATGTTTGGCCAGGAATTCCAGTCATTTGAAGGGACTGTTAGCAAAGGATTATGCTAACGATCTGCCTTGCTCTTAACCAGGGGGGAAAGCACTGAACTATAGCCCACGGTCAGCAGAATTTTCTCCAGCTGTGTTGTCCAGTGAGTCTAGGAGCAGCTCGAAGGCATGGCTGGGGGAAGCAGGGAACACTGGGAGGGAGCAGGATGAGTGCAATGACTGTCCTTGTTAAAAGGGCTGCCCCAGCAATAGCCACTGCCTCGTAAACTCTTACCTTCTTTTCCTGGCAGGAGCACCAGGAAGCAGTCTGGTTTCCCAGGGTGGTGGCACAGGTACAGCAGTCAGAAGGGAAACCAGCAAAGACCTGAACTAGTGGGCTGTGAATCACTTAGAGATGCTTTCTCTCCCGCCCCCATGACAGCTGGCTCTATGGCTTTTGTACTCCACCCTCTCCCTTCCCTCCCATCTGTTGGAGTTAAGGGTTTTGGTAAGTTCTTGGTTGCCAAAGAAGAGTATCTCTAATGCATTCCTCATTAAAGTGGTACAAGTGGGCAGCACTTCAGGGAAGCCACACACGATATATAGGACTCTGGGTTTTATTGTGAGACAAAAGGCAGGGATCTCATCAGGGTTACATTTGCCATCATTAATCAGCAGAAGAAAAAATCCTTTAGCAGTGCTGACAGTCCCAGTTTTGGCTTCCTACTAGATTTATACCAGATGTGACTCGAGTAACAAAACAGTTGTGGAAAAAATAATAATCATTTCCTCTTATTCTGTAAGTGAGAAACCTGCAGGTGCTCAGCTCCTAATTAAATAATAGTGATAGTGAAGCGTGTGGGTGAAGGAGACACCCAGATGGATTGCCGGTTCTCCACTGTGTGTTGCCATGTGCCTTCACTGACTTCAGCTCAGTCAATGGCTAGTTTAGATGGAGCGTTTCCCTTTGCTCTTCACCCTGGGCCAGAGGTGGCTCAGGTTTCTCTGCAGGGCAGAATATGGACTACTTGTGCCCTCCTAGGAAGGAGAAGCTGAACAACTTCTATCACAATAATTTTAGGGGCTTGCAAAGATAACTGAGTAACCCTTCTCTTTTCAGTGCTGGCAACTCCTCTCCCCCTTTCCCAACTTCTCCTCCACAGAAGCAGCAGCAGCAGCAGTGATTCCTCAGGACTCTGCCACAGGCAAATTAGGACATGGGGCCGGTCTTTTTGCTGCATGCTCACAGACACCTACCACAAACACTTACTGTGATGACACCCAGTCCTGGCCACACTCTTTGCCTTGTTCCATGATGCAGCTACGCTGGAAGGAGATGACTGAGGGAGTTCAGCCAGAGTCCCTTCTCCCTCTTCTTTTAGACCTTTGCTAAAAATGAGTGGCATCACCTATTCAAAACACCGTCTGCTTTCCCTCTGAAAGGGTCTGCACCCTTCAGGGCTTCACAGGCATTGGAGCTTGTTGGGGGTTTTGTGCGTACTCAGTTTTGTTGTGCCACAGCTCAGGATGGCAGATAAGCCAGTGTAGGAGGTTTGCAGTGCTCCTATGGTACAAACTAACTGCAAACGCATCCTGGTCTGCTGCCTAAGTTGGGTTGGCCTTTGCTTTGTGTCACCAGGTAAAGCAGCAGTATCAGGAAGTCTTGGTGAGTCTTGCCATACCAATTATCAAATGGGGAAAAACAGCACCTGTAGCATCCCTGGCTTGTACGCACCATGAAATCAGTAGGAATCTGTAAGTTAAATGATGAGTACTGGCTTATTTGAAGTCAGACGTTGTTTCTAAATGTGCTGGTCTTACACTGATTGCACTAAGTGTGGGACTGAGCTTACCAGCAAGAAAATTAAGTGGGTTTTAAGATAGTCTTGCAAAGATTTCTGGCATCAACTTTCTTCTTGACAGTGTCTGCAGGACTCAGACTCATGAAGAGCGTTTACACAGCCACAATAAATTCTATTTTTGTTTCAGATAATTTGCATAAATTTTTCCAAGTTCCTGAAACAATAGGCACAATATAACTGGCTTTCAAGGAGTCTCTGGATACATTACAACTCAGAGACGATGGGGGCGTTGGTACTATATGGTGTCTTTCATCCAAATAAGACAGGGTTCTCAAAACATCGGGCAAGTCCAATACAACTGTACATAGTTATGAATTGCCTGGCTACAGAAATATGGTCTGTCCTGCAACCCATGAGGAAATGTGGACAGAAAGGTAGGAGGAGATGTGTCCCAGAGCAGTGGGTCTGGGCTGTGCCTGGCAGTGTTATGAACACACCCAGCAGAATGGGGAGCAATGGCTCATGCCAAAACCCGTCTTCCAGCTTTGAAGTAAGCGGCAACAGGCCAGCTCAGGATACAAGATCTGAGGCACCCACTGGAGTGGGTATTTCTCTCCTTGTCTGTGTTCAGTGAGACTGTAGATGAGGAGCAATGCGTTTTTGTGTGTGATGTGTGCACAGGTACAGCTCACTCAACCATCACTAAACCACAATCTACTCTGAAGTGGTAGTCAGATGCCTCTAAACTGGATGCATGTCTACACAAAAGGTTTGTGATCAGTACTTCATACAAATAAGTTATAAGGAAACTGAGACATGTAAACTGTAATAATGTAACTGGAACTCACCCAGGACACTCAAGGCAGCAACCTTTCATTACTGCTGTGGAGATTGACATGGAAGCTGGGAGATCTCTACAAATGGCTAGATGTTTATAGCTTGTTCAAAAGACTGCACCTCTGACAGCCAGCTGTCCCCTGGCACTATTTTATAGCACTTAGTGAGAAGGGAAAGAAAAAGGCCAATCGCTGACCTACTTCTCATGGCACCTACTTTTGCCATGTGTCATTCCAGGCACTGAAAAAGTCCCAAACTCGCCTCATTTATGGTATTTAGCTGTGCTTCAATGCTAGGTTGTGGAAGAGAAAGTGCACAACTATAAACCAAAATGTGCTACAAATAAAATCAAATAACTGAGGCTAGAGGATAATGGTAAATGGCCAGCTAGCACAGAAATAATCATTTTACTACTTTGAATTACAACGTATCAAGGGAATTGTTATTGAGTCCAGTTTTATTAATGCAATACATAACTGATTCAGAGCAGGCAAAATGCAAACTCCCTCCTGAATTAGTTTAACCAGTGTGAATTTGTGGGTAGACCAGGCCTCGGTCAGAACAAAAGAGAAAATAATCCCCTTGTAATGCAGCATTTAACACCTAGCAGGCAGGTGATAATTGCTTCAGTCCAAGGGGATTAGCACATTGTAACCTCATTATAATATAAAATGTAACTTCCCTATATGGGGTTGTCTACATGAAAAACTTATAGTGATATAAACAAAGGTATGAATTCAAACTGATTTAGTTTTACTGGAATAATTCCTAGTGAGTTTATTTCTTTGGAGAGAAGAACGTGTTTTGTTTGTGGTACTTGTTTTTTTTTTTTCTCCCTTCCTTTTTCTCCTGCAGTTTAGTCAATAATGTTTTATAATTAATCCACAATAAATCAAAAAGTACCGCTATTATTTCTGAACAAGAATATTCACACAAAAAGTCCAGTCTGATGTAAACCATATCATTTAACTCTACATTTTTTATCAATGTAACTAATAAAATCTTCCTGTATAAACAAGTGTTAGGCAAAATCAAATTTTGCTTTAAACAGATGGTGCAGTTTCATGATAGGCTTAAACAGCCCTAAATTCATCTTGCCACCACCCTTAGTGATGGCAGTAACATTGGGGGTGTGTGTGTGTGCAGTATATCCAGACAGATCAGGTACTTTTAAAATAATCTTACAAGTAAAGATTGAAGGGAAGAAAAGGGGGAAAAAGGAGGAAGGATTCCTCTTCTCCATTTTGGGGAAGGATCAGTCAGAGTAGGGAGCAGGAGATGGCAGGCTGCCTCCATCTAGCCGGGGTTTAGACTGATGTCAGCTGACTGTGAAACCACACAGTATTTTTCTTATATTCTGAGTATGGTAACTTAAGCTGTCTGAAAACCAGACACCCTGGTCTGAGTTACTTTTTCAGTTTTTTCCTATTGTCAATGGAGAGAGACAGGCCTCCCAGGTTCTTGACCTGTCTGAGGCACTTAGCTTCGTGGATCCTGTGTCTTTTCATTACTTAATGCTGTGTGAGATGAACCCCACCCTGAATTTCCAATGAAATATGTTGAAGCGGTCCAGTGAACTTCACTTCAAATAGTGTTTTTTTTAAGAGTTCACCCCAAATGAGAGACACTGGATGTCAGCCAAGTCCCCCACTACTTAATGACACCAAAGCATTCCTAAACTAAAGAAGTATATGGTTTGGGGGAGTCAGTTTTATTAACTAGAAAGCATGCTTAATTGTATGGAGCCCTCACTAGAAGAAAGACATTGAGGTGCTGGAGTGTGTCCAGAGAAGGGCAACAAAGCTGGCGAGGGGTCTGGAGCACAAGCCCTGTGAGGAGCAGCTGAGGGAACTGGGGTTGTTTAGCCTGGAGAAAAGGAGGCTGAGGGGAGACCTTATTGCTGTCTACAACTACCTGAAAGGAGGTTGTGGTGAGGTGAGGGTCAGTCTCTTCTCCCAAGTAACAAGCAACAGGACGAGAGGAAACAGCCTCAAGTTACACCAGGGGAGGTTTAAATTGGATATTAGGAAAAAATTCTTCACAGAAGGGGTTATCAAGCATTGGAACAGGCTGCCCAGGGAAGTGGTTGAGTCACCATCCCTGAAAGTATTTAAAAGATGTGGCACTTAGGGACATGGTTTAGTGGTGGTTTTGGCAGTGACAGGTTAATGGTTGGACTTGATGATCTTAAAGGTTCCTTCCAACATAGATAATTCTATGATTCTATGATATTATGATTCTAAGTATTAATGCCTTTAAGGAATACTCATACACAGACACAGTAAACAAACATGCATTCTTGCTAAAGCAAAATGATTTCTGATCTTAGTGGGAATTTTGGCTTAATTGCTGGTGCAGGATCAGATGCATGCAATACTTGCGACATGAAGATGTATGAAAAAAAAGCAATTACCAGTGGTTCAGCACAGAGTGAAGTCCCACCACTAGAGCTGGTACCTGAGCTGGCCATCAGGGCCCCCTTCACTGTCCTGGGTTACCCAGAGCATGGCTGGAGCTGGCAGAGGGGCGATATTCTCCAAAAGAGATGCATGATACTGAGAGTCTCAGTAAAAGCTGGTATTGCGGAATAGGTATAGTAACAATTTCATGCCAATCTAACCGCCCTTGTACTCTGGGGCTGCTCTGCTTTGTCTGCTGCTGCAGTAAAATGATAATGCTTTTTTGTAGACAAGTCTTGAGGAGAGTTTCCAGATTATACCTTACTCTTGAATGTATTTCTGTTGTTTATTACATTAAGCCGCTCCAGTAGCAACCAGTAAAAACTCATTTTATCAAGGACTCTGAACCAATGTTAATTAAGGTTCAATTCCACTCTGAAAATGTGCAGTGTTATGCTGATTTTATAAGTGATCGAAGCGAGGAAAAGGGTTAAGAGAGCTCTGGCCCACAGCCACAACACATGGGAGCAGGTGAGTGCTGGCTGTGAGGGTCTTCTCCCAGATAATGGCAGAATCAAGAGTTTTATCACGCACTTCTTTCCATTTCTCCCTAAGGAGCAAGCTCCAGTGAGGTTTCACCTGGCTGTCATTTTATGCATAGCCAAGGTCAAAACAAAGAGTAAAATATGAAAACCTAATCTGCTTTGCTAATGCAAAATAACTTCTTTCTGTATGTAACCTCACACATAGTTCAGCCACTCAGCTATAGGAGACTAAAGATTGCTTTCAAAGGCTTAATTCAATTTTGGCGAGCTTGCTGTGAACTCCCAGAGAACAATGTGGGTGCCTCCCTGCCTTGCCTGAAAGGGATACATTGCGAAGCTCTCCAGGGTGAGCTCTTTGATTTCAGATGCACTCTTACATCAGTCAGCTCAGATGTTTCCTTCAAATTTGAATCACCTGGGGATTTGGCTGCCTTATAAACAATGCATGTTGCCACTTTAGACACTAAAGAAGTCTAAGGAAAATTCTTCTTCCATATGCTGTAAGCTTTCTCTTAACAAGTAGGAGTACACATACGGGGACATGTTTTTCGAAATAGGATTTCTATTAGATATAAAATGGTATGTAATAGCCCGGCTATGTTTTGCTCTAAAAAAGTACTCAAGGGTTCTTTGGCCCTTTTTATACATGGGTGATCAAAAGCATTTGTTAATTGTTCCAGTAACTTCTCACCGCTTGCTGCAGTCAATGGAGTTAGGCTCCGAGGAGCATACGAAAATCCAAGTTAGAGATGTGTCTCTTCAGCCACTCTGAAGGCATTCTTTCAAACACCCAACGTACAGTTCTTTGCAGCTTCCTCTGAAGAACGTGTCATTGCTGGTACAGAGTACTGGCTACATAGATTAAGTTTTTATCATATTCTTCCGCCCTGTGTATACTACTGATGCCAATGGAAGCTTGTCATTTTGGGATAGATGGGATCAGCATCAAGGCCTGCATTACTTCCTGGAAGCCAGGGTGACAAGTGCACTTCCTGACATTGGAAGTGTAGCTGGGAATGCCTCCTGATCCTCCTGTTCAAGATCTTACCAGGTGTCTCTATAGACAAATACCTTTCTTTATAGGGGCACTACTTTCAAGTATTTAGGATTGACAATTTTTCTCATATAAATTGTTAGCATCGGTATCAAGCAATAAAGCATCTGTAAAAAGAAACATGTTGTTTGATTTAATTGGAAACATCTAATGGATGGGGCTATCTAGAAAAAGGTCTTTTGCTGGAAACACTTATCTCCCTACAGCAAGTGCAGTTAACGGTTTGCTAATTCTTTATAAGAGGCATTAATCTTTCTGTGCTTGTTCCCCCAAACAACTGGAAGAAATTAAGTTTCGTTTTAATTACTCTGCAGCATCTTTACTACATTATTCAATTCAGTTTCAACAATAATAGTGCTTAGCACATACATAGCATTTAACATCTTCATAGCGACCTACAGCATTAATGAATGCATTCCAAAACACCCTGCAGGCACTACTGCAGGTAAACATCTATTTCCTTTGCACCTTTTGTGGTGTAATTTAAGATTGCACAAACATAAGAGAAATCACACTCCTGTTATATGTCTAGGATCAGACCCAGGTCCTAGGATTTCTCCCTGTTCTGTTTACCTTCAACTGTTGTTTGATGTACTTTTCCCATCACATACTCCTGTCGAGGAGAAAAGCTCTTTTGGGATAAAGTATGTGCAACACTCTTTTAGGAAACTATAAACTGGAGGCAGTTCTCCAGCCTGGGAAAGGAGATAGAGAGTTATTTTTACTCTTAAATTCCTTTGGGGGAGACACACTCAGATACGAGCGTGACAAGAGCCATACAAGTACATAGAGTGAGAGAGAGTAAGAGAAGGAAAGAAGTGATTAATGCAGCTTGGCTGCACTCCTAGCTAGAAGATGAAACTGAACCTGCAAACCTAACATTTTGACCAAAAGATTTCTTTCCAACTATGGTCGCTTTCAAGTTAAAGATACCAGCGGTGCTGTTAACCCTGCTTTCAAACATCTCTGTCAATAGCTATCACTACCAGCTAGAAATGACTCCTCTTCCTAAAGCAAATGACTAGAGATAACTAGTACCAGTTGCTCTTCCCAAGCTGCCGGCTATGCTCAAATCACTCCCAGACTCCTCTCAGGTCTCGCTGGAAGTAGCAAGTCTCCAGGGAAGCATGCCAGGAATCAGTTGAGTAGCAATGCCTCACTTGCGCACCAACAGGAAAAGAGCAGGTCCTTGATGAGAAACATTACAGGAGTCCCTGTACTGTGCCACAGCCAGGACCCCAGGGTGCCACATCCTCTCCCCCCTTGCTCTGCAGAGCTGCTAAGAGCAAAGCTGCCAAGCCAGGCCCCTCCACAGCCCTGGACAGTGACACATGCAGCTCCACTGCCAGCGCCAACAGCACTGGAAACTCTGTGGGACAAACAGGCATATGCGAGTACAGTGAGGGAAAGGTCATTTCTTCTTGACTCTTGATTTGACTCTGGGGCAGATGCACTGGCCACCACCAGCCCTCATGATGTAGACCAAAGAACTCTGAAATTAGTAGTGGAATAGTGGGTATGAAGAGAGAGTCTCGTAGTGATTTAGCTTTTGTTTTTTTAAAGAAGACAGAAATGTCTAGAAAATTCAGGCAGCAAAGTCAGCTGTGTTTCTAGGAAGGTTACATATTTTTATGCTTTGTTTTTTTTGGGGGGAGGGGTGTATCTGTGAGACTGCAAATATAATTAGTAGATGTATCAAACTGCAGCCTAAGAAATCCTGAAAGATTTTCCACAGTGTGGACATTTCTCCTCAGGAGCTGTTTGTGACTCACTGTACCTGTCAAGCAGGTTAATGTGCCTCTAAACTTCACCTGACAGAAAATGTATCACAGTGTCAGCTGCATTAGGGAATGACGAACACAGCCTGATGGTGGTACTGGCAGACACCTCGAGGTTGCTCTCAGCAAGCACAGATGGAGGGATTAACCTGCCTCGGTTCCAACAAAATAAAAGGACATGGCCAGCTCGAGGACACACTAAGTTCAGCAACTTGTAAAAGCACTCATTAATCTCTCTAAAATGAGCCTCCCAGGTTCTTGGAGGGAGGGCATGTTAAGTTAGAATTTGTGTGGCCTGATTATAAGCAGAAAATCCACTTAGAAACAGTGTTTGGCCTCTAAACAACATCTGCTGCTTTGAAATCACCTTCCACCAACCCATGGACCATGGCAGGCATGGCCCATGAAGCCACAGGGAGCTTGTTGGCTCCAACGAGTGGTTGGGACACGCTGAAATGGGGCATGCTCTGCAACACTGGTGGCCAGCATGCTCCAAAGGTGCTCATGTTGCTGTTCACCAGGGGAGCTCCTAACGGCTTACCCTGCTTTTGGGACCCAGCCTCATGGCTGCCTGCATCATGGATGGGCCAGTATGGATGGGATTAGCCAGAGATAAACTCAATGTGTCCATGGACTGTTGCTGTCTCTAAGTGAGAAGACCAATGCCTTTACCTTTGGCCATACAGACTTCAGCTTTTGTATTGAGAGACACAAGTTCTCTCCCTGTACGTACCCTAACTGGAATTAGGATCATATGCACCCTGTCCAGAAATTGTGTTTATCTTTCTAGAACTGGGTTTTCCAAGCCTGTCCTGGTTTCAGCTGAGATAGAGTTAATTTTATTTCTAGTGGTTGCTGTGATTTCAGATTTGGTATGAAATGAATGTTAATAATGCATATTGTTTTAGCTGTTGCTAAGTGATGTTTATACAAGTCAAGGACTTTTTTCAGCTTCCCATAGAAGTTGGGAAGGAGCATAGACAGAACAATGGAATGGCCAATGGAATATTCCGTACCACTGGCATCATGCTTGGTATATAAATAGGGGTTGGCCGGGGGGCCAGAATCCCCAGTCTCTGCTCAGGTCAGGCTGGGCAACCAATTCACCAGGCGGTGAGACTGACTTGTGTCTTGTTTATTCTTTTTCCATTATTATTATTGTTATTTTCCCTTTCTGTTATTGTTCTATTAAACCGTCTTTATCTCAACCCATGGGTTTTTTTTTTCTCTTTCCCCTCCTTTTCTCCCTCTTCTCCCTGCCCTTTTACAGGGGGAAGAAGGTTGAGCGAGAGGCTGCATGGTCTTAGTTGCTGGCTGGGGTTAAAACATGACATAGCCACAAGATTTCTTGGTTTTGTTCTTGAGGTTCTTGGCTGTTATGGCCAGGACCAGGTACAGAAAGATCCCACCTTCTGTACTAATGGTCCCAGGGGCACACTACACCAGTGACTCAGGAGCTGGAGTCATGGATCTGCAATGAACCCGGGTGCTAAGAGTGGAGTATTCCAGCTCTTGTCTTCTCTGGTTGCTCTGGGAGTTGTTATAGTGCATTTTGTCTGAGCTAAGACCGATGCTGCTGGCTTCCACTGCAAGATTTCAGTTTCCCTGCAGAGCTTGATTTACTTTCCTTGTTTTTTTTAAATCCCTTTTTAAAAAGTCTGAAGAGTGAAAAAAACATACTAAAGCAATTGCAATCAGCTCTCATTTGTCTATCTATATATCTTTATCTACTCAGTGATGTCTTTTTTGTGTAGATCTCAAAGAAATGAATGGTGGATGCAGGGCAGTGAGTGAATACCTCTAGCCAGACTTTAAAAAGGACTAGAGGTAAAAAAAAAAAAAAATCACATATAAGCAAACTGGTTTTGATCTAATGGCAAAAGTCTCAATCAAACAGAGCAGATAGTCTGGACTACCTGTCTGCACTGTGCTCGTTCTTCTTCATCTCTCCTGATGCAACACAGATGTCCGGCAGCTCAACAGCACAAACCTCCGCCTGTGGTGCACCTCCCCAGATAAGCCGCTGCAGGAGCTATGGTGGGTAACCCATCGGCTTCAGTCAGATTTGTGGGGAGTCTGTTCCGTGAGTAATCTGCAAAGTCTTTGAAATCTCTGGCTTTCTGGATTCTTTCATAGTCCCTTCCTTCATTCTACAAACAAAGACAAACACCGTAAAAAAGATTTACTGGAACAATGGTACCCATCTGCTGCTTCATCTCCACAAACCCACATTTGATAGGTTGAGATTAAGCAGTTGGCCAGACAAGATAGCCAATGCATCAACAAACATAGCTGTAGCATAAATAAAACCAGTGTGCGAAGGCAGTTAATGAGAAATGAGCTTGTTTCTCAAAATCCCTGAAGTTCTCCCCAGGAGCCTGAGGGGTCTTTTACTGTAGCTGCATTCCTCCTGACCCTACAACTGCCTTGGCACCCAGCCTTTTCTCTCCCCCAAACAATCAGACTGGCTTAAAACCCCACAAAACAAAACAAAAGGTTACATTCTTCCCAATGTCAGATTTTCTTTTTTTTTTTTTGACTATGAAAATCAGAAATGTGTTTGTTGAAAATGTTTTTTGTTGAAAAAAAAAGAAATGAAAAAATAACCCTCACTGTTCAGGTAACCATTTGTTTCCGCATCTACGCTCTCATTAAATCATCAGCTATCACAAGACTATGGATGAAAGATAAGAGCTGGCAATGTTGAGATGTCACATTAAATCACAGTAGGCAGAGGAAGGCTGGACAGGATGGCTGCAGGCGAGTCCTTCAAGGGCCCCCACCCTGGGATGGGTCTGGTCACCATTCGGGATGCTGCATTACATGCTGGGGATCAACAGCACTGCAGAAGTCGGGGGAAGGAACCGCTGCAACCTCTGTCAGACCCTGTGGCTCAAACTCCTCTCTCACTGGTCTCAGCCAGAACGCTGCAGAAGAAAAGGAGAAATCCTCTCTTCCCACAGACTACCTGAGGCGCCTTTCATCAAAGCTGCCTTGGCCTATCTCCTGCGTGCATGGTAAAAGTGGAACAGGTTTAGAGACATGCTCATCTGTCCAGAAAGGATGGGGAGGATGCAGCAGGCAAGCCTGCTTATCTGTCATCCATGATGTTTCTGTCCTGTTGCCAGAGGACTACACTTCTTCTTATGCAGCATAACACGACAATAAACAAACGTTTAAAGCCTTGGGGAAAAAAATAAATGCACTGGTGGTTTTAGTCCACTGCTAGTGAGGCCCTGAGGAAAAGATGCCTATTTTTATATCCATGTCTCAGGCGGGAGGCCAAGCCACTGCTCCAAGGCAACCACACCACCGAGGCCACTACCTTCCCATCTGCACATGGCGTACTCCACTCCACGTACAGCCATGGTGCCGCCTGCTATCTCTAACAGTGGGTTTTTCCTCCTCATGGTGGGGTAACTGTGTGCAGCTGCCGAGCGCTGCTCATCACAACCAGTTTAAAGCTCATGTTTGCACGAGGCTTTCAATCTGCCCACAGAACGGAAAGGGTGGTGAGCTCTGGAAAAGTCAAAGAGAAGCCACTTCACAGCATCTTTGGTGGCTGCTGACTCCGGTGAATTTATGTTACTGTATATCATTGCCTCTTTAAAACCCCTGGATCACAGTTTCTCACTTTGCTGTTTCTCAGGGCATTGGTTTAACCCTCACTGGCATCACGCTGCCCTCCCCTCTGTACACCCTTTACCACAGATCCTTCCATTGCAAGCTTTGCCTTCAGGCGACCAAAGCGTTAAACCTCTAATGTGCTCACAGATTGGCTGTGTCTTTCCATCCCTGAGGGCAGGTTGGTATTAAGGTCCAGAACCCACTCCCTCGGGCCACTCCAAAGGCCATTAAAGTTAGTGGAAAAGCACGCTATAGGCAGTGACAGGATCAGGTGGGCAGCAGCTTCATAATTGAAAGGAGTTAAAAAATTCACAATCAGTTCATCAGAGGTGGCAACTCATTAGCAGGCAACTGATTTTTGAGATGCTGCAAGCCCAGCCTTCAGAAAGCATCCCTAATTCCCAGGACAAGGTATGTTTGACACTCCTGAAATGAGTCCCAGGAGCATCGTAATGGTCAGCACTCAAAGGCAGTTCATGTTTGGAGTTTGTAGAATTCAGAGGTTGAACTCATCCCCAAAACTTTGTCTCCAAAACATTGATGGAAATGCTTTGCTATATATATGTCAAATCTTATTGCTGGAAGCCCTCGTGGTTACCCCTGCTGCTTTACTGAGCACATATTGTTACTATTTTTGAGAAAGAGCGTCTCACTAAGTTCTTCCCCTAGTCTAAGAATAGGCGTTTTCTTGAGAAATGGCTTTATTGCAGAGTGGCCTTGATTGATTGAAAAATTTAACTCTCCCTGCTCAAGACAGAGGGTTTCCAAGTTTGTTAAAAAATACATGCTTTTGACAATTTTACTGTAATGTATTGTGAGTGTGAAATAAAATAGGGGGATTTTTGTGGTTTGACTTGCATTTATGCACTTATATATGGTAATTAAATGTAAAAAATGCCAATTAAAAACAAACTTTGGCAAGACATTAGTCAAAATATGTGCACTTGAATTTTTTAGGGGCTTGAGGGGGCATTCCTTTGACATTTGCTTTTTGAAAAAATGCCTTAAAATATGACACTTCAAAAGCAGCTGCTTTGTGTGTTCACAAAGCAGTTTCCATATGCAGAGTTCATGTCAGATGTACAAACGTGTATGCGCCCAAATGAGCATAACCATTGTAGGTTAAATAATTATTTGCACAGTGCCTTCTCAAGACTGGTGGATCTCTGTTAGTGGTCCGTTTAAGAGGAACAATTAAGGAATAAATGCCCCTATCTAGTGTAGCATGCCAGGGAATGAACTAGTGTTTGTGCCGTGAAAAAAGAACAAGTGATCTTTTACAGCCGTCTGGATTTTCTGGCCCTTTCTTATCTATTTCTGTGAATGTGATTGGGTCTTGACCTGGTCACTTATCTTCTCTGCATCTCATCTTCCTCATTTGCAGAGTGGGGATAATCATCTTTCTAAGTGTTGTCCAATATAACAAAGCAAAGTGAGCCAAGAGCGCGGAAAATCATTACGGGAAAGGGTTTGTTCATTGTCGTACATAAAAATTGCCTGATTAGCTCGCGCTGTTGTGAAAGATAGGAAGGCCAAGCGCTCAGATGGAGTGAGAACTAATCAAGTTTTTTTGTTATTGCAAAATACTCTTTAAAATTAGCTGAAGGTTCAGATATGCTGTTGCAGGAATGGGTTGTGCCCAGCCTGCTGTGTTTCGTTTCTGTCCTGTGGGCCTTTGCTCTCTCAGTAGGCAGCAGCCCCAGCTATGATCTGTCCCCACTCCTGCCAGAAGGCTCTTTCCAGAGACAGTCCCACACCTGCCTTGGGGACTACTCAGCTGCTGGGCCGTAACAGTTCCTCCTGCTACAAAAAACACAGCCTCTGAGAGCAAAACCATCTGCTCTGAGAAAACCCCTGCAGGAAAGCCAGGCAAGCATGAGGTCTCATG
The DNA here is from genome assembly GCA_013398815.1 of Ibidorhyncha struthersii. Classification (NCBI taxonomy): domain Eukaryota; kingdom Metazoa; phylum Chordata; class Aves; order Charadriiformes; family Charadriidae; genus Ibidorhyncha; species Ibidorhyncha struthersii. Next base: position 85,144 of record VZSZ01008498.1, read on the forward strand.
GGGTCTGGGAGCGTTAGTGCAATATACAGTCATCACTTGAGACAATTAAGAAATCTGCTCACAGGAGAAGCGACGGTAAACATGGTATTGTGTGCTACCCCATGTTTATCATAAAGATTTTGAATTTAAAAGATAAATAAACATGCAGGCTGTGAGCAGCAGTCAGGAAGTAGGTACGGAACTGTGTCCGATCAGAACAGAGGTCCTGTTCCACCAGGGACAAGAAGACCTGCCTGGCTTGCGCTGGTGAGGCGGTGGTGCCTGTGTGCTCTCCCTCTCCCTGCCCCGGGAGCTCGTGGCTGGCTGCCCCAAATGGAGAGTACAGGGTGAGCTGGATCTCCTTTCCAAAAACTGAGCAGGTAAACAGCCAAGTCTTCCTTCTGGTGACTTGGGAATTTGTGACTGCAGAAGGGGTTTGCCTGTCTCCGCTGGGCATGGGCAGACATATAACTTTGTGTCATCCTCCTAGTCCTAGATCTGCATGACCCAAAATTGATAAGTATAATCCCTCCAGCAGGCCCCAAATTACTGAGTCACATGTGTGTTGTGATGCTGTTTCTCCCAAGTTGTCAGAGGCCATGACAACACTGGGAGGTGACAGGCAGGTAGATGGGTTCTCTATCCTGACTTCTCCATCATGTTTAGGAAGGGCTGGGGTCTGGCAGCATGGACATAGTCTCAATGATCCAGCAGCAGCTGGTGGGGAAATACTTACACCTTCCTACCGAACCCTGCCAACAAGGTGTTCCTCACCTGGACTGGTCTGCGACTGATGGTGAAGGAACCAACAAGACTGGAGCATTTCAGGCAAAAACTGACAAATAATTAGACATCTGGACTAACAGAATCAGGCCTAGCAGACCTATGAAATATCAATATAAAAATTAAACATCAAATACAATTAGCATGCACAATTTTCTGGTCACTGTCTGCAGATCAGTAACACCAGACATCTCCAGATATTAGGTTGAAAGGAGGGGGAGGAAGAAGGAAAAAACATTCTTTCTAAACTACGATTCAGACATTCCAGTAGTTAAAACAGGTATACAACCTGAATATCCAATCACAGACATTAAAACCCAGACGAATACAGTTATACAGATAATAAACAAATAAAGATGCAATTGCCTTCAAGCATTTTTGGCACATGTCTTCATTGTGTTAAAGCCCAGAGGATGTGATGGGGAATTTTTGTGGCAGTGCTTGTGAGGTATGTTTGGCAGTGCTGAAGGGAGGATTTTTCTATTCAGTTCTCTGACACTCTGGTGGTGAGCACCAAGGAGCCACATTTTTTCCTAAATATGTTCTTGGTTTGGTGACGGTAGCACTGCAGGAACAGTGCCTTTTCCAGGTGGCATTCTGGAGGCTGCCTCTCTCCTGGCTAGGCCATCAAAGGTCCCTCAGGAGACAAGAACTGTCATAACAAACTGGAGGGAGGGTCCATCTTGCCCAGGTCCCCTCCTCTGGCAGTCCCTTCCATGGACTGCTTAGGAGGGATAAAGCAGTAATTCTGCAGAAGGCAATTACAAACTGCGCTGCTCCACATTTCGTCTTCATCTCCCTTTGAAAATTGCCATGGAAGGAGGTTTCCCATCTTCTTCAGAATTCTGTTTCTTTATAACATTTACCTTCATCTTTTGGCAAAGAGTTTCACAGGCTACAAGCCCACTCTTTGGGAAAGCACTTTCATTTTCCCTCAGTTCATCACCCACATGAGACCAGATGCTGAACTAGAAGAAAGCCGTTTAAAGATGGTCCATACTAAAACCTTCTTTTAAAACTCACCCTTTCACGTCTTGTCAGCATCTCCAGGCATCTCCAGAGCATACTGAAAAGCAATTTGTGACATCTGCGTTCAGTAATTTAAGTTTGGGTCTTGCCACAAACAGCTTAAACTGGAAGAGCATTAAAAGGTTAAAAGGACAAAGCTGCACAGAGCAAGTTCTCCCCAGGGATCCAATATTAGTTGGTCGCGTGGTCCTGGAGGTAGAGGGAGGTTAAGGAGCAATTGCAGACATACCGCTGAGCATGGCTGAGCAAGTCACTCTCCTGCTGCGATCCTAACAGGGCAAGGAGGAAGCTGAATCTTGAGAAAGACCAGTACTTCATCCTAGCTAAGCATCTTCACCTTTCCTGAGAAACTTAATTGACTTTACTTGTAAATGAGGGTATGATGAGGCCAGTGCAAGCGCATGGGGGGGGAAACCAATATCTAAGCAGAGATACCCAAGCTCCCATCCCAGCTCTGCGGAAAAACACTACTGCTATTCAGAATTTAGCCTCAAATGGACATGCAGAAAATGAGGAGGAGGCACAGCGCCTGCACAGTGGTGGAGAGGAGCCCTCTCCCCTAATCCCTTCCTTCCTCGTGTACTAGGCGTGCTTCCCTAGAGCCCCACACACAGCAATTTGGGTGCGGGGCCAGGGCTACACCCACTGCCCACCAGCCTTCTCCTCCTGAGTGACGCATGCTGCATAGAGCTCGGCGCTTCCCTCTGAGCCCCCCATCCTGGCCTGCACATGTCCTCCATCCCATCCCATCCCATCCCATCCCATCCCATCCCATCCCGTCCCGTCCTGTCNTGGCAGGCTGAGCATGGAGGGGGAAGGAAGGGTTGCCCCATAATGGTGTGGTGATGGGAAACTTCATGACTGTGGTTCCCTGCACAGAGGGGCAAGGGAAATCAGGCACAGTTGTTTTTATTCTTTTCCTCTTCCCCATCTTACCACCCCTGCTGAGCAGCTTAAATAGTTTAAGTGTTTTTTAAAGTGGATTTTACAGACTAGGCTATGATCTTAATGTATAACATTTAACAAAACTATGTCAGTTAAAATTCTGTTGCTATAGTCCTGAAGTTTAATGTTCTTCTACATTGTTTGAAATCAAAGCCAGCTCTTTTCTCTGGCATACAGGAACCAGAAAAAATGAAATGTTCAGTAAGCAGGAAAGAAAACAGTTCTGTCTTTACTGTCCAAGCTAAAAAAAGCCCACCCAACACTCATAAAATAAAAGAAAGAAACATCATCAGTCAGAGGAAAAGAGATTTGATCTTAAAAGCTTGTCTGTGTCATTTGTGATATGGGTAGATAATATATTTCAATACATCAGTTTAAGTCATGTTATTTCCACCCATACAATTGAAAACAGTTTCATCCCTGCTATGTTACGTGTAACTGTGTTACATATGCAGGTTACATATAATCACATGGCAACAAACGGAAAACAAACTAAAGGAAACTTGGCATGGACTCTGTGTTTTCCTTCTGAGAGCTGAATTTTTATTCCCTCTCCAAAAACTGATTTCATGCCATGTGGGCTAAAATCATCATTTGCTTCCTAGCAGGTACAGTTGAGAGACAAAAACAAAAAGCACAGGGTAATATCAAGAATAAGACAAGTCCTTTTCCACCAACTGCCTGCAGAGAACAGGGAGAAGATCCCTGGACAAGAGACAGCAGGGCATGCAGCACTACTTCAGATTTCTTCTCTTTCTAGATATAATTTGCTCCACATGCTGTTTACCCACTGATTCTTCCAAACCACGTCTTGGCTAGGAGGCAGGTGATGACAGGTCATGGGAGAAGCAGAAGAATTTTGCAGCTTGTTTTGGCTGTACCGAATATGCCCTCATGCTTGGAACAAATCAAACACTTCATGCCATTAACAAACTGGCAAGTCCAGTGAGCCTTTCCTCCCTGGCAGGGACTGGAAAGATGTACCAGTACTGTAACAACAGAGAGGTACAGGATGAGTTCAGTGCATTGACACTCATAGCAGAGAAAACAAGGTATGGGCTGGCTTTCTAGGGACAGATACGCAAGTGTACTTTAATCTGGATGGGTGGCAGGAGACAGGGAGAGATCATTCTCTATGAATGATCAGTGTGTGTCACACATCTTCCTTTACTGCCTGCTTGGGAGCTGCCCTTGAAGCCACAAGAGTGCCCTTGTATTTCTCCAGTTTTCAAAATCATCCACAAACTTCTCCAGCAAATTCCTTGTCCTACAAGCCACTGGGGTGTCACTTGCTAAAGATGCACTCTGGGAAGCAGCTTGTGCATTTGACAAGTCTGGCAGGGTTTACCTGACACCACCATCTGAATGTGTAAATTATAGCTGATGCTGCACAAACCTGATCTTTAATAAACAGACATGAGGAAAACTCCCTCTTTTGCAAGTTGCACTTACTCTGGAACATGCAAAGGGAAGGAACGATACACTTCTGTCTCCATTGGCTCCCTTGGAAAGTAGAAGAGCTATGTGCTTCTTCAGTAGTATCTTCTCTGTTTCTCTGGGTACCACTGAGGGAAAGCCCAAGATTTCACATGTCCAAGGTGTGAGCAGTGGAGGTGAAAGGCTAAGAAAGCAGGGAGAGAAATGTGACAGCTCAGGCAGGGTGGCTCCAGTGCCCATGTCTCTGTCCCTGCATGCACACAGAGCATCCAGAAAGAGCAATACAAGCAATGGGACTGGGCCTGAGCGTGGACTCAATGGCAGCTGAATAAATGCGCACGGATTTGCGTCAGTGTGTTATTTTTGCTGTTGGACCCTGCTGAATTTATTTGACCTGGAAGTCACCGATCATATCTCCAGCTGGGAACAGAACAGCAGCGCATGGTGTGATCTGTATAAATATCTAAGCTACAACGGCCGAGAGAAAGAGAGGAATTTGGTGAGGTATATTTATGTGTCTGTGTCAAAAGATCAAGTCTACAATGGATTGTTATACCGGTATGATATGTCTCTGTAGCTAAAGATGAATAGAGACAGAGATGAAAAAATGCCTGTTGTGTCATGCAATTCATCTAATTCATCTCCATGACAATGTATGTCAATTTTCTGCAACTCATTTCCTAGTTTTTGGCTAGTTTTTTAATGTCCCAAGAAATGAAACTTCCCCCTTTCCCATGAAACATTACTTCACAGACTACATTGCCTGGACTTGTGAGTTTTGGAGGTTTTTTTTGGAAGTTCAGTCAAAATTTTAAACTTCCTAATTTCATCTCAGTGCTAATAAACACGTCATTCTTAATCTCACTTAATGCCTGAATCTTTCAAAAATCTGCAGATAATTAGCCCTTTACGAATATGTTTCTTTTAATTAGTCTTTTCAGTGACAGAATTATTTTGTCCTGCCTGAATTCTACCAGTTTTTGCCTGATAATACAACACAACAGTTCCTTAAACTCCAGCCACCAGCTACTCTGTGGGTTTGTTTCCCACAGCAAGTCAGCGTCTGTGATTGCTGGTTGGCTGGCTAAAGAGTCTAGAATATCTTAGATCTCATTGGAGTTCATCAGCATCTGCGTTTAGAGAAAACTAAAATAATCCAGCACTTCAAGGCTGTTGGAATCCGGCCATTTATTGATATGAATATTCTACTCAGCTATACCCCCTCGCCCAGCTACTTGGCATGCACATTTCACTTCCTGACTCAAAAGCTGTGAGTACCTTAGAGGTTGTCCAAAGGAGTGAGTTAACTCAATGCTGTATGCCCACGTTACCTGAACTTAGCACAGCCTTAACTCCCAGTCTTCATCTTCCAATTTCTTTCGCTGGTAGTACCAATGCACTGAAATCCAGATGCAGTCATCCAGAATCCAGCTGTGTCGCTTCTGGGAATAATTCATATAAAAATGTTTCTAGCCTAAAATCTGGTAAAATTCCTGCCTTCTTCAAGATTGTCTCCTTATCAGGTTGCAATCAGCAGTTTGGAGTCGGCATATCAGTATTTCCTTGCATGTGCGAGCATCAAAGGGAAAGTACATGTTCCTGTCTCCAAATAAGAGGCATTTTCTGTATGTGCACTCTCCACTCTGTCCTGCCTAATGACTATACATTAAGATATTATGCGGGAAAGGTTGCAACATTTTGTAGCATATGTCTGTGCAAGCGAGAAGCATGTCTCACACCTGCTTCTTGGCTTTGGGACATTATTCCTCGTAACTCTCTTACAGCCTGGCTGGCTTGCGGTGCTGCAGGCTTGGAATGGCAAGCTGGGGCAGCAAAGCAAGCCTTTCCTTGCTTGGGGTGGCAAGCTACGCGAAAGCCTGCGGTCCCTTCTCCGGTTTTGTGCTCATGGGGAAGGGGTGCTCTGTGAGAGGTAACGGCCAGGCCCTTTCAAAACAATGCTGCCAAACCACTTCCAAAGGAGGCTTACAATTATTCGCATGGAAAAACACTTATGACTTGTTTTCTCATTCAAAATTCAGAGAGCTGGTCTGAAATAGAGACCCTTTTCCTTTAAATAATGCAGGCAGTGCTGGAGCAGGATTACATCTGTCACAGATAAAAATGCTCTATTTATGCCTTATTGTAATCCATTCACTGGTTTATGGTCCTTGCATCCTTCAGGGAGTGTTGGAAACCCACACAGCATTCCCGAGTGCTACATTTTGCATTTGGATCTCCGATTCTGTTGACAGATGTGTACAATCACACGCAGCAGTCAGACAACTCCCTCTTGACTCTGTATCGGAGGAAGAGCGAGAGGGCAAATTATTTCAGCTGAGGTCAGCATTAACTTAAGCTCAAAATAACTCCCTCCAGATCCACCTGTTTCAGACAGAAGCATGTGAACAAGCGGTGGTCTTTGGTGAATTTCAGCCACTTCCCTATTTCACATCCCATTTTGGGGCTCTGCCATCACAGATGTAGACAACACGCGTGTACTCAATTAAACAAAAAAAGGCTGCAATCGGCCTGATAAATGAAAAAAAAAAAGATGCCCTCACTCTGCAAGTGTAATGTAATGGGCTAGTAAACACGTGTTTCCCATTTTATGTATAAGCAGTGACTATGTAAATACAAACATGTTCCTGAGTGCTTTGGGGAAAAGTTTATCAATTTATTGAAAATAGGCCATTAAAAAAGACAGATGATTGCATTCATGTTAAATTAAACAAAGGTTTTTAAGAGGTTATCCTTTAAACAAGAGAGCTTCCAGTTTCTCTTATAGTTTCAGTTGCTGAGAGTATCAGCTTCCTTCTTCCCTGTCTTTCTATATCAAAAAATAGCTTCTTTCATTCCCTATAATGGACCATTCCTAGTAAAGCTGAATGGTTCCAAGGAAATGCAGTGAATCACTGACCCTGCTTCTTTGTTGCCTAGTGGTCTGAGATCCACCAATCCTCCAGGGCAGTGGACTTCTTTTGTTTGACCCCCTTCCACTCAGCCTCAGGTCAGAAAGCTCCTGTCCTCACTGGACCCTGCCAAAGAAGTTGGGGGACATCTGGAAACAGAATCTTGTTCATGTCGGTCCTAATTATTGATAGTGGTGTGAACTGGTTAGTGTCTCCCAAGCTGTTCTGAGCTGCTTCTCAGATAAAAATTACCTGGAGTTTAAGCAGAGGTTCTCAGAAGGGCTTGGGAAGCAAAACCAGGGCCCTGCTCTTGAAACCATCATTATTGAAATAACCCTTAGTAGCATAAATCTGTTCTCTTTCATATCCACTTAAACCAAAGTTTAAACTCTCAAGAACTGGGAGATTTTCCCTGAGCAACCACAAAGCTTCTTATAGCTGGAGGCCAAATTTGAGGGGAGGTACAATCATGTTAACCTCAGGCAGCTTTGATATTTTTGTTGGCTGTGTCCTCAGAAAATAATGGTATTAGCAGCTCTGACTAAAATACAGAGAGCTGCGGCTCCCTCACAGCAGGTAAACAATCTGTGCAATTGGGCACGAATGCTGATAACAAGGCCTCCTTCCAATTAGGAAGCAACAAAACAAACTGCATCAGCAAAAATTCCTGCGAGGATATTCCTTAAGGCTTCTTTGTGCTCTTTACAAAACAGAAACATTTTTACCATGCAATACCCCCAAATTCATCAGCAGCCTGCAGGAATACTTAAGCACTGCTTCTTTGTGAAACTGCACAGAAAAGATTGCCTGGTGCTGTCGCAGATAAAACTTGGGGTCAGAGCCAGAGGGACACATTTATACAGGAGAGGCACAGGCAGACATGCACAGACACAGAACTGCAGCCTATCTTTGCAAGGGGAGTTTGCTGGGGTAAGCTGAAACCTCTGTGTAGGCATTTTAATTTTCAGAAAACTGCTTGAATGGAATGCGCTTGAAAAACAGATGAGTTTTGAGAGCAGTCACAACAAATATCAAATGTGGGTGACATGTGGGTCTGAGATTGAACCATCAGAAACACCCTGCCCTTGGTCCCTTTCTGTCTGAATATGGAGGGCTAGCTCCTAATGCTGCAAAAAGACTGGAGTGCTCCTAGAGATACGCAGAACAAATTTTGCAGATCGTTTTTCATCTATGTCTACACAGCTCCCTAGCACAGACAATTATATTGTCTGGCTGCCTCTGCCATTTATTACACTGTCAGAGCTGCTTGGCCCACATGTAAGCCTCCCTTGTGATAGTGCATCCTGTGGATCCGTGACCTCCATCTTCTCCCAGGTCCAATTCACAGTCACTGGCAGCATGTCTATGCAGTGCACATTCAAAGCAGTTGGTTTTCAACCTTGCACTGGAGTGGTGAGGAAGGAGTTAAAGAAACCAAGGAGGAACTAAGACCATTGATTATGATTCATGATGAAATAGTGACTGTATTTGAGGCTTATTCCTGAGCTTTGGAAGGTCATCTGTGAATGACATCGATGATTCCTGTATGAATTATTGAGGAAAAATTTCCTGAGATAAGATGGGGTTCAGGGTATAAAACACGTTATCAAACACAGGTAAGAAAAAGACCAAAGAAAAGAGCTTGTAAGATGACACATTACTTGATGGCACGCTGGAAAATATTGTGTTTTTAAAATATGCAGGCATGGCCACTTTTTCCATATTGCCTGAAGAGGTGTTCCCACTGCTTACCTGGATGCAAAGGGCACTGCCAGAAGAAGAACAGCTTTTTCTGGGGCCAAGGACACCTCGAGGGGCTGGGATGGAAGCAGGAGAGGGGCCATGATACAGCAGCCTGGAGAAATGAACTCCCATTCCCTTGGTGCAGTTGACCTAGAGACTTCCACGCCAGAGAATTAATAGTGGGTTAGGAAGAAGCAGTTTTCCTAGCAAAGAGTAGCAGCACTGCGTCTGGGAGACCGGAGTTCAGTGGCAGGGAATGGAGTCTGCCAAAAGCAGTTTTTAACAGCCAGTTTGGCTGTGATCTTGACAGCCATTTCTATCAAACCGGGCTGAATCATCTCCAGCACAGCTCTGTCTAGGCAAGAGACTTAAGATTTATAACAACCTCTTGGAGTTGTTTTATAAATGCTTTCTAAATGGCTCCTTTGATTTGCACATAACCTTCTTCAGTAAAGCTACTGAGCATCATTCAAGTGATGTAGCTGTCTGTGAACTGGGTAAATACGAGCTAATCTCCTTTTTGGTGGCAAAGGCCTTTACTGCAGCTCACAGTAGGAACAGTCCCTTCAATTACAGTGATGATTCATGACTATGTTGCAAGTGGATAGCTCAGCATGCCTGTGTCTATGCCAAAAGCCTGTGTAGGATGTGTGGACAGTAGCCCAGGTGGGGGAAGAAAAACTATGGTTGGTCTGGCTAAGGCACCCAGACAAGTCCCCAGAATTAGTTGCAATCCAGATGGCACAGTAAGGTAGTTCAGGACAAATGCTTGTGTTTAGATATGGGTATGAGCCTTAGACACCTCTGCTGTATTTGAATGACTGAGGAGTCCAGACCTGAGGAGAAGGACTTAAGGGTGTTGGTGGATGAGCAGCTCAACATGAGCCGACAGTGTGCGCTCGCAGCCCAGAAAGCCAACTGTATCCTGGGCTGTATCCAAAGAGTGTGGCCAGGAGGCTGAGGGAGGTGATTCTGCCCACTACTCTGCTCTCATGAGACCCCACCTGGAGTACTGCATCCAGCCCTGGGGCCCCCAGCATAAGAAGGACATGGACTTGCTGAAGCAGGTCCAGAGGAGGGCCACAAAGATGGTCAGAGGGCTGGAGCACCTGTCTTATAAGGACAGGTTGAGAGAGCTGGGTTTATTCAGCCGGGAGAAGAGAAGGCTCCAGGGAGACCTTATAGTGGCCTTGCATTACTTAAAGGAGGCCTACAGGAGAGACGGGGACGGACTCTTTATCAGGGAGTGTAGTGATAGGATGAGGGGTAATGGTTTTAAACTGAAAGGAGGTAGATTTACATTAGATATTGAGAAGAAATTCTTTACTGTTAGGGTGGTGAGACAGTGGAACAGGTTTCCCAGAGAAGTTATGGATGCCCCATCCCTGGAAGTGTTCAAGGCCAGGGTGGATGGGGCTTTGAGCAACCTGGTCTAGTGGGAGGTGTCCCTGCCTATGGCAGGGGGATTGGAAGTAGATGATTTTTAAAGTTCCTTCCAACCCAAAACCATTCTATGATTCTATGATCCTATTACTGTCTCACAATATTAAAGAGGGCTGGATTGAGTGGGAACAGTTCTGTAACAGCAGGATTTGACCTTACACAAACAGTGTGGCCATGTTTTCTGTTCAGATTAATTAGCAGGTTCATAACCTTTAACAGTGAAGTAGCAAGCAGAAAGAGAGTTCATATGCATTTTCTGTGGGTAGTTTGCCTTCCTGGAGGAAGAGTCACTTATGAGTGTGGAGCCATTAAATGTTCAAGATTTTTCAGGGATGGGGTTAAAGTTCCTTTTAAATATGGGGTTTATCACCAAGAGCACCTGAGAATCTACCCTGTGCGTATTCTGGACCTTCAGTGGTTGAAGCTTGTTTTTTCCCACATATGGACAGTGTACAGGATATGGTAATAGCTTCAGATTATCTCAAGGCCAGTATTTATGGGTGCGATGATGCTAACATAGAGGCCTTCAAAGGTGTTATGCGACTAGTAAGAGTGATTTTAATGGTCCCTCTCCTGGGGAGTTCCTAAAGCTAATGAAAAGGTAATAATACGAAAACAGCAAAAGAAATAGGTGGTGTCAAGTGATGGATGACTGAGAAGTGTTTTGTTAAAGAGAAAATGGAAGGCAGTCAGATATATGTCTAAGGTGTGACTACTGAGAACCTCACCAGTCTTTGCAGGCTGTATGAAAGCAGGCTATTGTATAAAGTGGAATATTAGAGACATTTCTAAGGCCACAAACAAAGTCAAGGGCAAAGTTAAGAAAAACCGAAGGTTGCCTGATCTTCACCAAAGCTCCAGGACCAACACCTGGACGGAAGGATCCAGGACAGCAATGGCACATGGAAGGACAAGGAAACAAAAGGGTGCATGTCCAAAGCCTACAGCAAGAAGCATTAGCCTACTGCAAGAAAGAAAAAGATCAAAATCTGGAAAAGGTTTAATTGAATAGATGAAACAGATGCACCATCAGGAATTAATAATAAAGGATTGTTGCAAACACAGTTCATACTGTCGAGGATCTCCGCAATTTTCTTTGATTAAAAAAGAGCTCTTTGGTGGAGCAGTCCAGAATATTTCTGTTGAAAAATACTCAGTCATGAAAATATTGTCTTAACAAAAGCATTTAGATTTGTGTGTGTGTGTGCATGCATGGGCATGCCGGTGCATATTGGGACTGACAGGGATGAAATTCTCCAGGAGACAAATCATAGGTTTTGAACTGGTCTACTTTTCAACATTAGGGCTCATTTTCCAGACTTCTATTGTTTTTCAAGGATTCTTCTTGTACAAGCAGATTATTTGTAACACTTCTGCACTTCTAAAGAAAGGTGTTCTCATATGCTATAAGGATTGTTTATGTCCTATTGAAGATTTTTTTATTCTTTTTTTTTTTTTGCTTTTATTAAGAATATTAAAAGAAAAGCATACAAGAGTTAAAAATTGACTTTTTTTTTTTATTATTTTTACACAGATCTTTGCTCCTGGAAGCTGCCAGAGATACTTTTGTTATGAAAGAAAAGAGAATGCACCTTGTGTATTGCCCTTGGAAATTTCCCTTGATACATACGCAGCTATTTCTAATTGCACATGCTGCAGCCATGCAGTGGAAATGTGAGTCCTCTCTTTCTTTTTCACTAGAATAATGGCAAGCTGTGGCATGACTGAAATATATCAGTGAGAGCCTTGCTATAACCATGGTAGTACAAGGACATGGGTAAGAAAAGGCATTTGTTTAGAGCTGCCTTCACAAATATGCACTCCTGTTTTGTGCTCATGTCTTCCCCTGAGCTTTTTTCTGAGCCACCCTGCCACAGCGAAGGGGCGTTTAGGAGCAATGGGAGCTGAGCGCCTCACTGCTCTCTGTAACTCTGAGACTTTCCCCCACAGGCTGTCTTTTATTAGACTAAACGGCACGGCTGGAAAAGATTAGACAAGGTTTCTAGCGCATAGCACCTTTGCTAGGTCTGAAATGCAGCAACTGACTTCAGAGATAAAAAGCAAACCAAAACCAGTTGCTCAGAATTTGGTCTCTCTATGTACATTGCTCCCTTATCACAACATTGCTTTCAGTCACTTCTAGCTGAAGTCAGCCAGTATGATACTTATGCTTGAAATATTTGCCTGAAAAAGTCCATTCAAGGGTAGCATCTGGGAGAGGACAGGAGCAATAAACAGGCCAAATTCACTGCTCTAGGAAGCAGGCAAATCTTAATTGGTGCCGACAGTGAGCTCTGCTATGAGCGCAGCACTGATAAGGAGAGAGCGAAAACCTAAGTGTATAAGTACTTAGGCAGGCATTATACATCATTCACTCTGCTTATATATGTTCTGAAGGGGACACCCCTGCAGCAAGTAAAATGGTGCTACAGTGTCTGTTACTGCGTGGCTGCTTTCTCAGGATGCTTACCTCAATTAACAACAGGACTAGGATGGCTCAGCAGCCCACTTTGCCTCTGTGAAAGCAAACCCCGAAACCTTCTCAGCATCCTCAAGCCAACCCTCTGAGCATCCTCAAGCCTTCCACTTTCTTAATGGGTTCCTGGCCGTTTAGCTTTCCCCACACTTCCCTAATTAAAAAGTTCCGGCCCTGGATGTGGGAAGCCGTGCACAGCTGCACGCCTGGCTTTCCAGCCCGCTGCCATGACGGCTGGAGCTGCTGGCCAAAACCTTGGAAACAGATTCTTAATTTAATTTTTGGCCAAGCTGGGGCCTATTTTAAGTCTTTAAAAACACTCTGGATCTCATGCAGACCTCCGTTGCCTTGAAGCAAACTGGTGGCAGCAGCACAGCCGAGCTTCCCAGCGGCAGCCCTGGGTAAAAGTGGGGATCCTGCCCATTGTTCCACTGTTTACACAGAGGATAGGGTAGCTTCAAGTTTTGTTCCAGACTTTCAGCAGAAGCAGACCTTCTGCTGTTTAGTTGCTTTAATGGGAATTTAATGTATCTTCTTCTTCTCTCCAGATGTGCTAACAGATACACAGATCTGCAGCTTTGTAGCCAGATCCCTGAATGAGTGTGCAAAGAAGATAAGGGTGCAAAAAGCTTTCTCTTGTCCTCTCCAGAACATGTCACAGTCTGTCCCAACCTCTCAGGTGTCCCTGCTAACCACTCTGCTGCCTCACAGGACCTTACAGCCGGGCTGGGGAGGGTGCGCCCTGGGGCCTGGCTGCCCCCACGCACCTGCTGAGTCCTGACAAAGGGTCGGGCTCCCTTTTCCAGAGGTCTGCAAGCTGTCCTGTTGTAGGGCATTACGGCACAGTGACCAGCCCTCTCCCAGCCATCCCTGGCATTTTGCACAAAGGTCCCCCTAGCCCAGCTCTCTGCGTCTGGCGGGGTAAGAGGAGGCAGCAGGCAGGGGAACCACATGAGCCTGGCTGTTGCCTGCTGGTCAAGACAAGTATTCCCCAGTCAGGAATATATTTGGTTGGGAAACAATAAGGTTTTTATGAAATCAGAGCAGTGAAATTCTGTGGTGGACTTTTAGAAATAGGAAGGTCAAAAATTGAGCTGGTTTAAAATGTAGTTTAGGAGGTGAGTGGGCTTACATGGTGTAGTGACCTGTGAGGACAGGGACTCGGGTAGCTGGGCTGCTGCAGCCCTTGGTGGCCCCATGCCCGGGGAGCCAGTCTCTCTAGGGCAGATGGTGCAGCCATCCCATCCTTCACCAGGGAGGGGGACAGGCCAGGTCACACTGCCATGGCATAACAGGGCTCTTCTGACAGAAGCAGTCTCTTCACAGGAGGAGAAGCACCTTGCCTCATCTTTTACACAGGGCAAGCAGAGACATCAAACATTAACTTTTCTCTGTTGCCAGTGAGTGGGGTCAGAGTTTAGATCAGAGACCTAAGGAAGATGGTCTGAACATGAACTCTGCTCCTCTTACCAGCGCAAGCTTTAGGGCTGAACCTTTCCTCAGCTCAAACAAGTTCTTGGTATTTAGTTGCTCTGTGCCTTAGTTGTCTACAAATGTAGACATCTTGTGATGATGGCAGTGTTGAAGGCCTGAGACAGGTATAAAGCACCACTCCTTTGGTCTGGATGGCACTACTAATTGAGCTCATCTATGTAGCAAATATAGTGGTTTGTTTAACAGTCTGCAGTTGGGCTGAGGTCTTTGGCATCAGGCAGATTAAAATGCATGCAGCATTGCTCATTTTCAGTTACTATTCCTCTCCTTTGCTGTTAAAAAAGGGAGTATAGATCTATAGTTCAAACATAAAGGCATCTGGTGACTAATACATAACACTGGGCTGCAGACTGGGTTATTCTCTGCTGTCAGGCATGACTGTGGAGGCTGAGGCATTGCTATACTTGGTCTCTGTGTGCAATGACTGAATGAAGATCGTGAATGAATTTCCTGCGGCAGTTTTATAAATCCCTCCTCAAACCTAACACTTACTAAGATTGTGTTCTTCTCAGTTGGACTTTCTTACAGTTGTGTCTTGATGTTAGTATATTATGTCACCCATCACAACAGGGAAAATGACAACAGCCAATTTCTGTATGTTGGAATGAGATAGGCTAGTTATAAGGTGTCCACTGTGATTCAGTATTTGCTGAACTGTTAACACATTTCTTTGCAGCTGACAGTGCTCGCAGTAACTGGAAGTCTAATTGGAATAAGAGAATTGCACAAATCTGCTGTCCTATAAAATCTGATTTTGAAATCAATGTGCAGTACAGTCAGCTCCACTGATATTCTGATTTCTTTTTTCATCAGTGTTTGTTTTTTAAATATTGTGCTGATTTATGTGTAACCAAAATTCATACAGAACATAAAAAATCCAGGGGAGGTGAGTGAGACAATACAGTTGCACAGCATCCTGGAAAGCTCCGCAGATCTAGGCAAGTAAAGCAGATGTCTCATGATCCCCTGACCTAGCAATTCTCCCAGTAATGAAGAAATGTGTAATAAAAGCTTTTGAGAGGAGTCAAGATTTGTGTGCTGCAGACAGCCTTGGTTAGGTTCAGGTCTTAACACAAATTTTCATGTAGCTTCTCCTCACCAGACTGTAGCACTGCCTGACCATGCAGGGTAAGATTTCTGCTCAGTGACTGCCCACGTCATCCCTGTGGGGTGGCCCATGGCCTCTTTCCTGTGGAACTGCTTCTGGTCTGTTTTGGGATTTCGTTGGGGGAGTGAAAATATTGGGGCCTCAGGGTGGACATTGGGGAAAGGGACAGAGGGTGATTGAAATGGACCAGAAACTAGAAGCCGATGGTCCAGGAGAAGGAAGCAGAAAGGCAGTGGTGCAGGATTGGAAGCCAGAGGTGCAGTCTTCAAGGGACATACAGCACAAACCAACAGCTAGCAATCAATGAAGGAGCCCAAACAATATGGTAATTTTTAGCCAATAATTTTCAGTGAAAATAAATATGGCACCCTTCCATGAGGACAGCCATAACCAGGGAGGAAGTAATTTCACAAACAAACATGAACAGAGATCAGCTCTCCAGCTGAGGAGAAGTGAGGAGCGTGGTCCCTTCCAACCTTGAGATAACCTTGAGGTAAAGTCCAGACAGGGAGGGAAACAGTGGAAGTCAATGTGACTTGGCACTGGCCATCGCCAAGGGAATGTGATATGTCAGACTCATTTCTAAAATTCCTGTCTCTGTCTATCTCAATTATCAAGGCCTGAAGCGCAGGCAGTTCTTGTGCAGACTGCACAGGATGGGGTATGGGCACACAGTGGCTTCCAAAACCTGTTCTTTGGCCTTGCCAAGGTCTGTCCCCTCAAGTAAGGACCACTTGTCCCTTCTTTCCTCCAAGGCATAAATCTCTCCAGAAAGAGATGGGAAATAAGCCAAGGTTTAGTTGGTCATAATCTTTTGCCTTCTGCCTCCACCTCATGATCCAGCCCTCGGGAGGGGATGTAGCCCCAGTCTCCATCACACAGCCACAGCCAGGTGATGTGGCAGACAGTGCAGATACTGCACAGACACTGGTCAGTAGAGGTGGTGGGGTTAAACTCCTACAGCACCCCAGAATGTCTGTGTCTGGTCTTTAATTAAACAGTCATTCACCTTTTGATCTTCATTCAGTGCATAGGCTGGGTGATAAAGGATTGATACAAAAGTTTACCGGCACACAACTGTAAACGTAGCCTCTGAAACAACAGCTACTTGTTCTTGTGTGCAAGTTAGCTGCTGGTTTGCACGCGAAAGAAGCAGACCACTTGCGTAAGGATATTAAGTTCTAAACTCAAAAGAAGACTTACTGTGGAGTTATAGGACTGATCAGCTTTGCCACTTTGCATTCATCATTTTAAAAATCAAAGGAAAGACTTCTTGTTTGCTTTCTGGTTGCTGAGGAATACAATTTAAGAAATAAAAGTATAAAAATGTATTGCATCTGCAAAACAACCCATAATAAATAATATCTATTCATACCCTATGTAAATTCATGCCCTAGATACACAAACATTAGTTCAGAAACTTGTTGGCAGGAGCTGCAAGACACAAATACACAGGCTATTGGCAGAAAAAGTACTTCCATTATTCATTTGTCACTGGTACCCAAGGATTGGGATGCTATTCAAGGTAATGTACTGTCTCAGAATAAATCTTTTATCACTACTCACTTCAGCAACGGGAACTGGTGATGTATACAAGCACAGTCAGATACAAGGCCAAAAGGCAGCCATCTCTTGCTGGAACTTCTCTGTTGCAGTACACTTGTATTTAAATACTATGCACTGTTTGGAAGGTTTTATCAAGTTAATGGTCAGATGTGTCTGCCGATGTACACACTGCTGATGTGTACAGTGCCTTATGTGCACAATATCTAATAAGGCACCTTTACAGTAAAGACCAGAATCTGTGGGAGTCTGAGCAGAAAAGTGGTAATGATGAGTGACTGACAGCATTGGAAAAGGGGAAGGGATTTTCTGCTTCCCTGTAGTCTGGACCACAAGAGTTATAAGAAGACTCAGAAGAGAGAAGCAGCAAGATAATTGTTTTAAAAAAATATTTCTTCAGTAGACTAGACTGATGCTAAGGTAAATGAAAACTTTCGCCCCTGAAGGAATGAAACAGTCTATGTTGTTAATAATATTGATCCCAACTCAAGTCAATCTTATTTGAATCAAATCAGGTTTTTCATTAATTTAGATGCTAGAATAGACTTGAAAATTGACAAAAAGAAGAGCAAAACTTTTCTGCTGAAGTTTTGTTTAACAACAACACAGGAAATAATACGCACAATCACATTTAACTACAATTCCATATAGCAAAAAACAGAATGGAAACTTTTCCTGTGCTCAAGAGAGTGTTTAAATTTAAAACTTAGCATTCAGAGTCCTTTCTTCTGTCTGAAACATGGTGGATGGGAATTGGTGTGTGGAATCTGAAGCATATCAAGGGTGTAGAAACTCAAGCAGATAGGAGGAGCAAGGCAGAGAAAAATGGTTCCCACGGAGATTAGTTCTCTTTTTTTCTAGTTAAGTGGTGCTAAAGGTCTTTGTACCAGGCTAAAATACTAAAATGGGAAGCACTAAATGCTTCCTAAAAGAATTTAGGGGAGACTTCATGCAATGATGGAAAGCAAAGGGAGCATTTCTTGTATGCTTTGGGTCTAGTTCATAACAATGTACAGACTTTCAAATGCAATTGTATTCCTCTGCTGTCTCCTCCTCAGGAATAAGTGAAGAAATAGTAGCAAAGAGAATAAAGGAAGACTTTGGGAGAAAAAAATATGTGGTTTTGAAGAGAAAAAGTACATTTGTGGGCCATGAGGCACACGGGAGGAGCCGCTGCTCCCATAGTCATCATGGGACAGGAGGACCCTCCAAAGAAGTAAAGCTTGGCTCCAGTAGATTCATTTAGTGGCCGGTGGTGGCAGGAGATGGGGCTGTGTCTCGAGGAGGTGAAAGCAAGGCTGGCTGCAGGGGAGCCAGCAGCAAACCCAGGCCGGAGCACAAGCAGGCACTGACGCTCTGGTAAAATGCGGGGCACTGTGCAAACAGCATTAAGGCGGGCATGAGTGGGACCACGGTGGAAGACCACCTGTAGCATTAAGCACCTAGAAAAGGGGGGTTAGGACAGCTAAACTTCAGCTGTGCGATGCTGCTCCTGGCTATTGGAATTGCCTCCAGTGTGTGGCAGGCCATTGCCCCGGCATCGGGATCCCCCATACCCCAATGGCTCGGAGCAGGACCATCGACCTAGAGGAACACCAGGCCCTGTGGAGACTCTGCAGAGGCTTTCGCCTGCTTCCTTGCTGTTCCCTGAAGCACTACCAGGCATTGTTGCTGTGGGGCCAGAGCTCTGCCTGTTCCTTCCCCATGCCGCCAACTTGTGCTGGTGCCTGCATACATCACACCGAGTCTGTGGCCCCACAGCTGCTACACACGAGCCCTCGAGGTGCTCCAGGATGGTGACCAGAAAGTGGGATAATGGCACAGACCACCATCTGAAAAATCAAATTCCTTCTGCAAGCCCTGCGGCTTACAGGCCAGCCTCACTGCTGCCTCCTCTCCACCACCAGCACCCACAGCCAGTGGCTGTTCTCACATGGATGGGCTGAGAGACATCACTTTAACAGCACCCCTACTCTCCTGCTTCTGCCTGGCCAGGCTTGGTTTCATACAAGAGGGACAGCAAATGGCATTTAGATACACAGATGAGTTGGCTGGGGGCTAGGATATGCAGTGTAGCAGGCTTAAGATAATTGCGTATGTGGTTCTTGGAAACTCGCTCCTCCAGGGTTTGATTAACAAGAAGCTCCTTGCTTCTCAAAAAGCTGTTGAGGGAAGTTGTCAGAGATAGTGCAGCTTTAATCCAGACAGGGGAAATACTGTCTTTTAAATTAATTTCACAGTTCCCATCATTTGCTGCAAAGACAGCAGCAACATTTAGAGTCCACTGAGTAACAGTAAACTAGTTTTTCTTGCCCCATATTTCTTTCAATATATAGATGTTTGTCCTTCAAATTCCTTTGAACACTATCCAGGTCTCCATGTCAGTTGAAATCACTGTATTTATTGATGCTCTACATTTTAATCCACTGTTCATTAGAGTATGTAGACATCACAATTCAATAGCCTAAAGAAGAATTGGTGTCATGGGATAAATTTCTGGTCCATCTTCTGATGAGTGAAATAAAATTGCCCACTTTGTCTGGGGAGGTATTGGTCCTGCCTGTTGTGGTGCATGTCTGAATGAGCTAAAGACATCTGCTTTTCATGCAGTGTGGCTGTTTCTTCTGAAGGTGCACCCAAGTGGTCTTGCTCCACCCGTGGGAGCCAGGCACAGGGTGGCTCCCAGACTGCTTAAGAACTGCCTGAAAAACCGAACCACTGACAAAAAGACAACACCAAAAATGACAACATTTTTAGAGCCATTTTTGCACACAAGAAGTAATACATAAATTGCATCACTTTTGGTAATGGTTCATAAATGATCTGAGTCCCCAGAAGATGTCCTGCTAAGTGCATATAGGCTCAGCATGTGGTTTATACCAGGAAGGTTTCTTCTACCTTCTAGTGGTGGCTGGGGATGAGCAAAAGGTAAGGCACCTGCTTCGTTTTTTACCATCACTGCTAAGTTCTTTAACACAGGCTGTAGAAACCCTGTCTGTGTGGTGGGATGGATAACATTTTTAGTGGTTTAGATCTCAGACACTACCAATTAGAGTCAGGTGAGACTTGGAATAATTGTTCAGAGGAAAATTCCTGTATTTCAGCTTTAGTAGTCTGAAATGGGATGCCAAATTCCTGTGGGAAAATACATTCCCAACAAGCTGTACAACATTGTCAGAAGCTTAACTTTCACTGCTCTAGTACTGGTTGGTGTAGATGTGGGATCAGCTGAAGGGAGGGTTACAGAAAACCAGAAGCAACCAACCAAATTTACATGCAAGTGGGGAAGCCTCTTAAATCAGACAGCAACCAGAGATCCCACATTGAGGTTTTAAGGTGTTTGCTAGCATCTGGACAAAAAAATGAACAAAATTACTCATCAGGGAGATTCAGTGGGCTTCTTCAAACTTACGCATCATGTAGACTTGGGTCGTCTTGGCAGTGGCAGCTTCCCTGAAACAGAAGCAGGCTTGAGCACCTGAGTTCATGCCTCATGGTAATCAGAGCAGCTAACCAACTAAGGCAGGGCCTGGCAGCTGATAATTAATTCTTCTTTTCTCCTGACATCAGGAAAAGTGCTGGCATGGAGGTGGAGCTCATCTCTTCTCCTTAGGGGAGAGGCGATCCAGCTGTGGGTTCAGATGTCACCTAAGACACCAGGCAGACCTGGTGGGACGTTACTTCTGAGATTGCCTCTCTCTCCCCTCTGTGTAACCTCGATGATTACCCAGTTTCTGTTTTGTTGGTTTGGGTTTTTTTTTCTCTCCTGCACTGTCCTTTCTCTTTCTTTCTCTCCCCCACCCCCCTTACCTCACTGCTTGCCTCCTCTCCAGCCTCCTCTGCACTAGGAAGTTTTGATAAAAAAAAATCTTTATTTTATGCATAAGGTGGCTGTGGGTCACTAACACTCAAGGCCTGTTTTGGCTGAGCACCACCACCTTCCACAATGGCACGAGCCCTCACACACCTTCTGGCTAGGAACACAAAGCCAAAAAGGGGACGGCTTTGCTCCTACCCCACGGCACATCACAGAGTCTGTTCTGGCCTTGGCTGTGAACTTCAGTGGGTGAGGTCGAGCTGACTGAAACTCAGACGGCCACTTCGTGTCTCTCTTCATTTTGGAAGCAACTTTCTTGCTGCTTGTCCATGTGTGTGAGCAGCCAGACTGAGACGTACCTGCACAGGTACGCACTGCTCTGTTTCAAGTGCTACTGCCTGTGAGGAGCTATGCATGCTACCTGTCCTCTGCCCACACAGTACCTCCTGCTACAGTACCTCCTGCTGGCTTGTTTTGCCTCTTTCCTGATATTCTTTGCCTTTCCTGGTGGCTGCAATGACCACAGTCATGCCCTCTGAGAGCCACAGTATGCATTGCCATATGCACATCATAAGGAACCATCATATACATACAAAATTTTTGTAGCTAGACCTGCATCATAACCTGACCTCAAAGTTTGATGGCCTCAGAAAGTCAGAAGCCATCACGTTCAAATAACTGTCATGTGTTTGTGAGCCTAAAGGCTACTGACTATTTGCTACAGCATTTGTTCCTGCTTCTTTGTTGTCCTGGCTTCAAACCAGCATCCCTTGTTCATGCTTATACCATTCAAGGGGAGCAAATACAAACAAGCATTTCTGTGCCATGTTTGTAAGGACTTCAATACACTGGGAACATCTTCAATGAGGAGAGAAAATGTGGGAGAGCATGGGCTTTCATGTGGCATCACACTAATTAAGGGATAGATGGATGCAGAGAAAATGGTATTGTGGGAAGCTGAGCACTGAGCATAAGCAAGTCCCCTAGCAACTTTCTGTAACACATCATTCCTATGTTACATAGTCAGGAGGTGCTACAGGGAGCACCAAGTTGTTTGGCCGGGCAGTATTGATGGCTGTTAATCTGAAAAAATTGTCTTGGGTGGGAAGAGTTTGCGTTCTGCAGCACAGGGAATGTAGGCTGTCTACGTGAAGCAGGGAAATCATGTGGAGACAGAAACCTGCATATGGTCCCTGTGTATGGAATGAAGGGTTGGCACCTGTGTAAGGCTGGATGTGTGATGGCTGTCTTTCGCCCTAATTGCTGAAAGAGTATTTCACATTAAATACTCATCTTCAGATCAAATTCCTCATTCCATTCCCCATCTCCATGCTGTCTCAGGGTGCACCGTTGGGGTGTATTCACACAGCACAATACTGCCCTTGCAGCCAGTTGCTTTGCTAAAGCCCACATAGTTTACTAACGTGGCTGCATTTTTCCCAGGGTTTAAGCTCATTTGATCAGAGCTACCTCTGCATGATGCATCCCTATGCCATGCCCATGCATAACGAAAGCCTGCGAAGCACCTCTACCAGCAAATTTCCACCTCTCCACAGGCTTCTTTTCTGAGGCATTTTTGGCCTTCGTTTTATGAATCTGAGTCCTCGGTTCTTTCTTTGATCACTGCCTAATCAGATTGTTTAGCCTAAAATAAAAAATCTCAAAACAGCTCCAGAGGCAGCTTACAATTAATTGTGAGCTAAACTTCTTCATGGTAAGAAATTACCCTGCACTGTTTATGATATTATAAAATCTTAAATAAGAAAACACAGATGTTATTTTAAAATGAGAAGAGAAAGTCTAATGAACAGCTGCTAATCCAATCAATCCCCTTACTTAATTTGGTGTTCAGGTTAGATATACACATTAGTAACTTGATGGGTAATATCTTATATCAGAAAGACATTTGGTATCCGGGAAATTCAGAATTCAGACTGAATTAAAAAAAAAAAAACCAAACAAAAAAACAAATAACTCAACAGAAAATACGTGGAAACTCCCAGCTCTTTCACAGAAAAAGTATGTGGAAAATTCCAGAAATACTGAAATACCTAGGGCTATTCAGAACAAGAACTGTAGCTGGTTCTGCCCCAAATTAAAATTATTTGTAGTAAACTACAGAGCAGCAGCATCCACTAATACATTCTTTCTAGCTGTATGTACTGTGCTGAGAAATACGTTATTGCTAAATAGTTCCAGATTTTTGCATATGCAGGAATCTTGCATAATTACATACATCCATTAATTTTGGCAAATGTTTTTCTTTCCTTTAAACAGGTGAATAAAAGCTTGTCCTTTTGTTCATGTTCTGTACTTATGGTACATATAGGTCAATGGATGTTGGACTTGGCTTGGTGAGTTTTCAGAGCAGCTTATCAGTAAGAGAGGAATTAAAAAATCACAGTACATTAATTGCTCATAGACTACAAAAGTGGTGTTGGTGCTGATGTAAGGGAAAAATTGTGCACACAACCTATCTCCCGTATTTGGAACTGATAAACCTGAAAAAAACCCGTAGACTTATACGCATGCACACACACACAAATCCCTGCTGCTGCAAATTTAAACAAAAACCGCTTCTGTGTGCAGTTTCACTTCTCTGTGCAGCTGAGGGGATGAGGCCTAAGCATCACTGGGGGCTGTCAGTCACTGAAACTTATCCCCCCAGGGGCTATAATTACCCAAACCCAACTGTTCGGTAAAGGCTACTAAAAGCAAAGGCTTCTGAATAATGCCATCTTCCTAATTACCTGAGGGTTTCTATCTTCAAGAGACTGACTGATCAATTCTCTTCTCAGAAACTCTAAAGCTAAAGTTCATGCTGTGCTAAGGGAACAGCTTGATGAATCTGATCATGTTTGCTTTCCTTGAATATCTTCAGTGGCAAAAGCTGTTCCTCATCCTAGTGGTTCTGCCGGAGAAGAGCAAAGCCCCAGCTGGAGCGTGCTATATATACATAAGCATCCAAACATCAGATGTTCTTTCAAAATATATCTATAAAGCACCTCAACCTCTTGTGTCTGCAAATATGAATTAAAATCTCCTGACAGTAAGCTTTTCTGCAAAATTTCTGAAACATTTGCTATTTAACAGGCCAGAAGTTCCCCATGAACCACCTTGACTGCTGTGCAAAAGTCTAGTTCCTATTGGAATCCTGCAGTACCCCTGACCTTTGGGAGTTCCTGCAGTGGCACATCCACATGTTTCATTACACTGTGGCTGGAAATGGATTCCTTTGTCAGGAATACGTGGCCTGTTATTTCCAGATTCTGTCCCCTTTTCCTTTTTGCTATAAAAAGAAAGAACAGAAGGCCCTGAAATACTTTCTCTGTACCAGTGGTTTGTAATATTTTTAGTTCACATTCCCCTTTCTTTTCAGTATGTATTCATCCTTTCTTCTGCTCCTTACATCTGCTGTCTGCTCTGGCCTGTCCTGGTGCTCTGTACCCCAACCTCAAGCCCTCCCCTCCAGATCTGACATGTCACCCATCTTCGCCGCCGCAAAGAAAACCTGAGATTCCCACTCTGCAGCAAAGGGACACCCAGTCCCCTCTGCCCAGCCCAGCCCTGCTGCCATTATACCCCCTGCCTGGCAAGCTCCTGCCTGCCTGCCCCTGCCTGCCCAGCCATTCTCTCTCCAGCTGTGGCCACCAGCCCTGCTGGCTTCTGCCATCAGGGGTCCAGACGAAACATCTGTCTTCACTGAAGTGCAGCTCCCCATGGCCTGTGTACCCAGCCCTGCCCGCACGATGGATGCAACCCCTGCGGAGCATCCTCTTGGCAGGTGCTGCCGAGGGAGAGGGGTCGGGCACGGCGAGGAGGCGTGACCATACCAGCACCCACAGGCAGTGCCACAACCACAGGGCAGCCTCTGAGGCTGTGGTCACTCCATCCACCGCCCCATCCACCTCTGTCCATCCACCCTCACTCCCCCACCCTGCCCATGTGGTTCAAAGCAAATACCTCACTCTTCGTCCTGGAGACTGGGAAGCAAGAGCACCTGGGGTGTGGGGATATGGGGGATGCAAGGGCTGTCAGAGGCTCCAGGACCCCCCCATTCCTCCCTCCCCAGCCCTGAGATCTGCCCTCGTCTTCAGCGCTGCACCTCTCCCCTTCATGCAAACCATTCCCAGCGGCCAGGTGATCCCTAAGCTGCTCATCAGAGCTGCATCCCTACCTGCATGCCATTATTTACTTGTTATTCAAAGTATGTCGGCTTTGAATTTTTTATTCAAAGCATTCTTGCTTCTGCAGTTTGCCCGGGCAAGTGAAGCCGTAGAAGCAGGCCCAAACACATCAGTCTCAACGCTGAGACAGTTGTACTCTTTTAAGGAAACATATGCAGTGATAGATCTCCAGAATGAAACACTACCTCATAATTAACATTCATTAGATGTATTTATGTCAGCGTGTAGCCCCAGACATATAGGTTGATGTTCAGTGAATGCATATGACTGTGCACGTACTAAACAGATGTTCAGTCGCTTCAACTCTTGATGAGTTAAAGTCAACTTCAATGGCAGTCTGCATTTGCAGGTTGGCCTGGCTGATAAGAATGAGTCACATGCAATTTTTCAGCTGAAGGGATGGGATTTGATTCTGTTTCAGTGGAAAGATAGCAAAGCTCTCATTGCCATCCTTTAAGCTGGATAAAAACAAGAAAGGCAAAAGAATAAAGAAATTTTCCATGATTTGTTTCTGGTAAGTTTCATAATTTTCATAAAACTAAAAAGTAGGTGTATGAGTTTGATTCAAACTTTTGTAAACTGTTGTCTTTTGCTTAAAGGAAAACACACACTGTGTCAGCTGAAAAGAAGAATTTTTCAGTCTTTTACAGGCAGAAGAAAAGTGGGTTTTATAATGGAAGTCTTAGAGCAAGCTCAGCTAATGCTTTCTGTACCAAGGCGTGATAGAAAGAGGAAAAGCTTGGGTTCCACATACACCAAAAGCATATTTTTAACAAGCTGTTCTTTATTGTACTGAATCACACTGTTTATATGTTTTTCCGTCTACAAACAATTTTGTGTCCTTTAGACAGAGAAGGGAGGAACAAAGAAATGAAAAAAACATATATGTCAAAACAAAGCAACTTATAAATGAACTCAGATTCATTCAACTGAGATAATCAACACATGCTGTAGTTCAAAACTGTTGGAAAGGACAGCAGAATGACTCCATTAGACAGGCTGTTCTATAAAAAAGAGACCAACTGAGGCAAAATACCTTGTGAAACCATAGAAAACATGTATCAACCATTAGAGCTGGGGTTTCTTCCCTGTAGTACATCCTGTCCAGAATGGACGAAATGTGCCGTTTGGGTTGGAACCACTAAAGGCTGAGAGAGAGGTAATCCGTTTCATCTTGCGTCCTTCCCAACCGCACTTTTCCCAAGTGTGTTCCCTCCTCCTTCTCACTACACTGCTTAATAGGCATTTTCAATGCAGCACTGCAGACTCTGATGGTTTTCTCAAGACAATCACTGTTTTGGGCCTTAGGGAGCCCATGAGAAAGGCAAAGCACATTAAATCCCACAGATTTCATTCTGAACCACTGCTGCCACATATTTCCCTCTGCAAAGAGGAGATTTCCCCCTGGCAAAGAAAAGAAGAGCTGTAGCCTGGAAAACCTATTGAACCCAATGATCTGCAAAGAGGGGAGATGTCAGGCAACATGGGTGCTTCTGCCTGGTGTTCCTGCTCTCCTTTGGTTTTTCCTCATTTACCAGGCCTTTCTGGAGGCATAGTGCCTTGGGAAGACATGGAGTCATCGACTCCTTCCTCTGTAATTGCCCGCCAGCCACTAATTACAGACGTGCAGAACCACAGGATGTTTTTAATGTTCATCTGACCAGCTTTATGAACCTTGCAGAACTCACTCACAAGAAGGGGGATTTTTTTCCTCTAGTCAGCAAGCTTGTTGCACGTGTGCATTGAAGTTACACAAAACCCAAGGACCTTATGGGCAAGAATGCAGTGAAGCATGAGACGGACTCCGTCTCTGCACAGTTCACTTGCCTATGCTGGCACAAAGCGGGAAGAAACACCTGGGTCTCACTGCTTTAATAAACAACAGCTTGCAAGTGGTGTGGCAGTGGGATCCGTACATGAATTTTTGGAAGATACAAAGCAATAATGAGTAAGTGCCATATGTTTGCCTGTGTGACAAGTGAAAAGGTGTGGAAGGAGCCATGACCTGCAGAAAACTGATTAATACAATGAGCTGTGCAAATTCTTACGTGGAACCCCGGGATACAACCCTGCTAGTCTGCCACAGAGGGGAACTGCTGTTCAGACCTGCTATCAGGTGCCAGATCTTACTAGGAAAACGCCTTGATTTTTATACAATTTTTATACATGTTACTTTAGCTAGACTGGTATCTTTAAGGTGGCCCAGTACTTTAAAATAAACTGCATTACACTGAGTAGGGGAAGGAAAACCTGCTACAGAGATATGAGGTGTCATTTAGCTGTAGCCTCACTAGAAGCTGTGTGCGGGTCTGCTACCCTGCTGTGCTGATCCAGTGTGGAAATCAGTTCACAGCTGGTTTGATAAGAGAACGTCAGAGTCTGCTTGTGAGGGCAGGGCACACAGCAGCTGGATGTATGGCCTTGCAGTGTTACGAGGGTGGTTACAAAAGCCGGGGGCTTTGGCTGGCAGGTCTGACGGCCTTTGGGCTCTGGGCAGCCTTGTCCAGAGTCTGAGGGTCAGGGACATGCAGGCAGCGGGGATGCCCTTTAGCCAGCACTCTGTGCTGGGGGTACTCTATCCTTGCCGCAGTCAGCTGTTCCAGTCCCTAATCGTAACCCAGGACTTGGCCTCCACGAACTGCATAGTTCAGCTGCACCGCAGGTCCATTGAGCAGGTTTCCATACCAGGGCACGATGGGAAAAAGCTACAGGTATACTTTGTGCCAGTTATCAGGCAGCACAGCGTGGGGTCTGGCTGTCCAGCAACATACGTTCAAAGAGAGGCTTTCCTTTATGTATATATTTAATCTTCCCTACATTGCATAATGTGTTCTCCTTGGTCAGCATCTTCTATCATACGCCTACTTTACATTGTTTTAATTGGCTAAATATGCACATGCATATTTATGCCCCAGATGGCAGAGAAGAAAACTTGGAAACACCCCAACAGTTCCTAGACATGATGGTAGGAGACCTGTTTTGGAGGCAGGATTAAGAGTAGAAGTATAAAAAGGTCCAAATGGGGTTGCCATCTTGTCTATGAAGTATTGACTTCTAGAAGTATTGACGTCAAACCTCTCTCTGAGATTTGGGTACTCTCCCATTTTCCGTCCACGGAAAACGCCAGTATATACATTTCAGTCACTGGTAGGAAATGCAAGTGTGCACCAGCCCCTTGTCAGCCTGCCCTCAGGACTGAGTCTGCTGTGTGTGTAAGGCAGGCTACGCACAACAGATGGGACTGGAGGATGGATACTTGCCAGTAATAGAAATCAAACTAGGAGCTGTGTTCCTGTGGCTGTATGAAAGACATAAACAGGCAGAACAACCTGCACGGCTGACAGACAACCTGCACCTCTCACGCAACAAATTCTTCAAGCCCTCCCCAGGTGGATGGGCTGTGACTGCAGAATGTGCGTGCAAACACACGGATTGGATTCTAGACCTGGCGAAAACATAGGGTTTCTGGATCAAAGAGAAATTCAGGTTTTTTAAAATGTATATTTTGTCCCTCTTCCTCTTGTCTCTTCTGCTTTCTCATCTATCCTGCATTCACTTTTCCGTTTATCTTACCCATGCTTATTTAACCTACACACCAAGAGACAGAAAAAAAGCACTCTGAGATCAATATGATGCATGAATGTTTCTGCTTGCATGTGTTAGATGCTTTTCCCAACCCTTTCTCTGGCTATTGAACTGTAACTTCTATGGGTCAGGGACTGTCCTCTAATCTTGTACAACAAGGATCCATCCATGGCTGGTCTTAAAGCACTAGCACAATAAACATGAATAACGGTAATGATGATACACCCTACACGGTGTCACACAATTAGCTTCTCTTTGACCTATAGCAAATCAGTGAATCAAACCTGTGGCCTGACCAGCTACTCTAGAGGGTCTTTGGGCTCTGCATCTTCAGGAAACAAAGTTTGTTCCCTGAGCATCTCTGGGGCTCATGCATCTCAGAACCATCTCCACCCAGGGCATTAAAAGCGTGATTTCATCCCTAGTAAACAGCGGAGATGGAAAATAAAGCCAGATTTGAACATGCTGTGGCAAGTTTTGCTTTGGCTTTTTTTGCAGTGTAATGTAAAGTGCATTTTAGCTAGGTGGCTCATGCCCTCCAAAGACTAAGAAACAAATCTGTTCCTGACAATCCTTTGTAATGCTATGCCAAGTTTCCTGTGTTGAGACTCAGGAGAATGGGAATACAGAATATTTTGTCAGAAGAAATACAAACAATATCCTATGACGTAACATTTGTGTCAGCTCTTGTCAGGGCGGTACTGCAGTTTCCCAGGGTCCCGTGGCAACAAGTCTACGTCAGGGCACGACTGGAAGCATGTGAAGTGGGATGGATCTGTTTGTCTTTTCTGCCAGTTGTTACCTGCTCTGCTATGGGACTGGTGACTGTCCCAAAGGAGATGCAAATCACTATCTGTGAAGCAGAACATTTGCAAAAAGAAAACGCTCTCAGATGGGCCAGACCTCCCCTCCTTCCAGGCATGAGGAAGGGCAGCGCATGCCCTCCGGTCCCTAGAGTCCCAGACCGTGGTGGAGGGGAAGTGGCAAAGGGGTCCTTGGGTGACCCACGATGCACAGAGGGGTGGCACTGCTGAGCTCCTCCAGACAGAGACTTGCCCATGCACTGGGTAGGTGTGTGTCTGCCTGGGTGTTACTTGTCCACAACCAAGAGCAGTGGAGATTCCTGCAGCTGCGAAAAAGGAAGCCTGTGAGTCCCAGGGGCCTTGCCATCATTGGGATATCAGAAGAGAGGTCACTCTAAGTCGCCCCAGCATTGTACTTCACAGCTGTACATTACACTTGGGAGCCTGAATTCATGTATGAGGCAGGGGCACCGTCAGAGACTGTGGAGGTGAAAGGCAGCGCTGGATGGATAGCTCAAAGCAATTAAAAGGTGGGTTTTGAGATGGGCTTGTGTGTTTCCCTGTAGGGCAAGGCTGTTATTGATAAGTGAAAATTAAATGTCTTTTGCTAATCCCCTCAGGGTGATGATACCTGTCAGATGTATCCATAACTTGCACTCAAATCTCTCTCGCTTCCTCTCACTCTTGAAAGAAATAGTTATCTTCAGCACCTCTGGGCTTGTATACTGTCATTGAGCTGGAAGAGACCTGAAGCTGCCATCTACTTCTGCAGGATGGGGGGGGGGAGGAAGGGAAGGAAAAATAAAACGAAGAAAAGAAGAGAAAAAAATGAGGAGCAGGGAGCCCACGTAAATTTTGTTTGTTGGTAAATTTTTCAAGATATGCACTGCAATGGCCTCTCTGGGCAAGTTGTTCTACAGTCTCAGTATTCCCAGTCCTGGAAAGCTTTTCCTGCTATCTAATCTGCATCTCCCTTAAACTTATTACTTCTTGTCCTACTCCTGATGGATTTCTAGATTCATTATCCTATCTGGTCTTGCAGCATACTTCTACACAGTTGACGACTCTTAACTTTACTTTCACATTGTGAGATCTAAATCTGCCCTCCAGTGCCTTGCAGAATGACCATGCTGTAATCTGTCGTTCAGGCCATTAACAAAAGCGTCAAATAGAACCAATGACAAGAAAGACTCTACCCACCTTGGTTTATCCTTTCATGTCTGGCCCAATGGAAGCTTTCCTAATCTTTTTTTCACCCCTCCTATATCATGTTCTCCCAATTTCCTTACAAGAATCTGTGATACAATGCAAAAGGCTTTCTAAGCTGAGCTGTAAGACAACAGTACCTCTCCTCTATCCGCAAACACCCAAAACCCAGCTGCAGCAGGAAATTAGATCAGTTTAACACAATTTTGCCTTGACAAATATACACCAACTCCTGCACTTTTTTCCTTTTTTTTTTTTCTTACAGGGGCATACAGATTATCTTGCTGACTGATTGTTGCTGTATTCTTCTAGCAACTGAACTGCCAGGTCAGTAACCCCTGAGATCATCCTGTCCCTACCACTTTATAACGACATGAGCTGTTTATCTTTCAACCATCTTTTGGTACCTCTCCTATTCTTCACAAGCTCTGAAAGGGTGTTAATGACTCAGATTTAATTAGACAGGACTTTAAAGGGTCCAGGATGAAATACATTGGAACCCACGAGTGTGGAAATATCTTTCCTCTTAGTGCATTGTAACATAGCCTAGGCAAAACATCCCAAATTTCTCCCTTGCATTACCTTCAGTCTCACTTCATGCAAACTTGGATTTTTCCTGTCTTCAGCTGAGGTTTGTAGCATTAAGGTTCTAACTTAGTCAGAGAAAAAAGGACAAAGAAGAGAGACTTTCTGACTTGGAGAGTATTTTAGGTATTTACCCTTTCACTGAAGCTTTGGAGAATGGTCCCTGCCACAGAAGGCTGCTGGGCAGAGGGCTCTGGTGCTTCCCCAGCCCTGCCAGTGAGCTGCCACAGTGTGGGAGCACGATGCTCCATGGGTCCTTATGCACAGCCTGTCATGGCAATGCAAAGAGAGGCACACTTTGCACTCAGGGGGTTTTGTCCACGGACACTGAACAGATAATAAGGTAAAGTACCCAAAAAAGGAAGGTCAAAGCCTTAATCTGTGGCAGCAAAACTGAATCTCCAAAAAGAGACAGAAAAGGCCTTTCCCGACATCGGGTTTGTTCACAGGTAATTTGTTGAGGTCACTGGTGTTGCTGCTGGTATAGCTGCTCTGAGGACAAAGATCCTGTGCAGATTTTCTTACAAAGCATTTTGGGAAAGCAGGAAATGGTGGCTAGTGCTTAGGGCAACCAGCTGTCCTTTCCTGTATTTTCTTGTCTAAAAGATGTGCCTGTAGTACAGACATAACACAGAGAAAACACATCAATGAAGAATTTATAAAATAAGGGGTCAGTAGGGTTTCTTGGTCTAGAGCTAAGAATAATCAAGCTGCAGCCAAGGTGCCTAGAGATATAGGTGGCAGTAATTAGTTTCATGCTGGGTTTAAAAGATAACGTATTAGATGTAATCATCAACAGCTCATGAGACAACAGAGGACAGATTCAAATAACTGATACATACAGAAAGAAGGTTAGCATTGTGTAAAATAATCAGTTTTCCTTTTGCCTGGTACTTATTAGTGAAATATGTACAGAAATACGCCTAAATTTGATGCAAAATTTTTTCTAACTATTGTGCATGCAACGTAAGATTTCATGGTGGGAGCAGCAAAAATTGCCAGTGCAAGGTTTAAGTTTCAGGCTTGACACTGTTCACTCTCTCCAGACTTTTATAAAAGCCTTATTTTATAAAGATCCAAGTTGCCCACTTCTCTGCTGAGAGAGGATCTCCAGCCTGGGAAGTGCCCAACTGGTTGTAGGATTGTGGGTAGATGGTTATGAATGATCTAAAGATCCACTTCCCTGCTTCACCCACTCCTCCACTCTGCTCCCCAGACAGAGTGGTGTGTGACAGACACAGCAGTGCCAGAGCTGTTCACACCAGCTCTGGGAAGGTGAAGGACACTGCCAGCCAGGGGGGACTACAGTAGGAAAGCAGAATTTGGAGGAGGAAGGAAGGAAATAGGATCTTGTTTCCCCTTACCACCAGAGCAATGCAGAAAGGATGGAGAGGGCAGCAAAGCAGGCCCTATGTTTCTGAATGACTATCTGGAGAACGGAAGGAGGCAAACTCAAGCTGGGTTTCTGTGGCACATTGGACTCCTGTCTTCCAGCCCTGTTCCTGGGAAAGCTCTGCGTGAGGCATGGTGGAGCAAGGTGGAAGGCAGCTTAGTACCAGCCAGGAATGGAAATTATTCTCGCGAGGTGTTCGAGAACCAGAAGTTGAAAGACTGTTGGTGCAAGCAGGAGAAAGAGGCTAAAAAAGGCAGACAGTGTCAGTTACACAAGCTGGGATTGTAAGGCTGCTTCTTTTCTGAGTGAACATCAAGTACCTTGATTGTGGGTTTTGGAGTAATAAGGCAGGCGTTTATTCATGTTCACATATTCTGCTCTTCTTACCGATGACTTTGTAACCTTAATTACTCAGCAGCCTGAAAGAAACACTGATGCCTGGAGAAATGCTATGTGAACTGTACACACTTGAGAAGGCCTATTGCACGTGTGCAATGTGCTCAATGTGCACTTTTTTTTAGCAGTAAATGGAAGAAACATTTCTGCTTCCAGAAGCAACCAGGCAGAAAGTTTTCCGCTTGTGCAGAAAAGGTCATTTCCTTTGTGCTCTATGCAGGTAAGAAAGAGTTTCAAAGGCAATCGCTACCTGATGTGAAATTTATAGCAGGTATCAGCTCTGTACCACGTGTGGGGAGTGTTGTGTGTCCCAGAAGGGGGTTCCCAATAGCTGGTAGGCTGGACAGGGGCTGCCTTCAGGACCCTCTGAGTTTCAGGTGTAGCTGGCTAATCGCCGTGCAGAACTGGTTAGCTGAGATGGCTTTCCTAGAAGTAACCCTGCGAGCTTTAAGAAATGCATCTCAATTAATGGACAAACTAAGTTCCTGGGAGCAAAGGAGTTATCTTCACGTTTCTTTGACATGCTCATTGCCTGAGGCAGTACAGTAAAGAGGAAGGTGAAGGTCACTGAAAAGAAAGGAAGTTTCAATCAGAAACAGTTTCTTTTGTCACTCTGAAATTAAGGCGTTTTCTCATTACTGGAGCATAAAGCTTCCTGTATTTTCAAATCAAAATATCTGTTGTATTTCATTGATGCTTAGCTTATCTATTATTTTAGATTTTGCTATTAGCAAGTGGGCTTATTGGGGTATAATTGCATTACAGATTGATAGCAGAATGGGACTGTTTCCTTGTCCAAGAACTTGAGAAGACTTCCAGCTGCTTTGGGATCATACAGTAGAGTTGCTAAGTGCACTTAGGTCAGAGGCACAGATAAAAAACTGTTACCCATCATAGACCCATTTTTCAATTTTTTTTCTTCAGTTGTAAAAATGTGATGCATGCAATTTTATATAATACAAAATGTGTGAATGAATGACAATTTGTCTGGTTCTATAGGTTTTTGGGGGACAACACTTCCCTTTTTCAGCTAGAGGTTCTCAAATTCATTCAATGGTTTCCTAAATTAGCATTATACTACTACTAGCAAAAATATCTCTACAGAAAACAAGAAAAAGCACAATACTGAGAAAGAAAATACAAAACATATGGGAAAAGCAACAAGGAAAATAGTTGTGACCTTTATATTTATACCAGGCAAACTTTATGATATATGTTATCTATACTCTATTTTATCAGTGCCTCTGGGACAACTACCAGTGTACTAGCTTAGCCAATTAAGGGAGAAAGCAAAGACTACTCCTTGAGCATCATCATGATAGCAAATTTTTCATTTAGCAAGAAATACAGAAGATGGGAAATCCCAGACAGTGGGATTTAGACAGAATAACTGGTAAACCAATGGCTTGATTCATCACTGCATTGCTTTCATTTCACATTAGAATAGCTCTGTCAAGCTCAACAGATTTCTACAAGCATAAAACCCGGAGAAAGATCTTGGTGAGTCAAGTGACTGAGACCAATACAGTCAATATTTTTCTGTTAGTGTATTTTTCTTAGTTCATGTAAAATCTTTTCAGATTGTTTTTCTGCCTCAAGGAAATAATCATTTAGGACTTGATCCTTCCCAAGTACATGTTACAATAAAAGCAAAGCAAGGAGCCATGTATTGCAAGCATGTACCAAATAGATGTATAGCAATCAAGTCACTCTGCCTGGTAGCGGGCAGGAAGACCAAGAAGGAGATGTAAAATTAGTGCCTGATCCATACCCCACTGAAATCAGTGAGTTAGGGAGCACAGAGGGACTCAATTCTTCTGCTGAGTTTTGAGGCTGATGCCTTACAAACAAAATGATCACATTCACATGTTGAGCCTCAGCTCTGCACCTTCTGCTGTGCATCATGCGAAGGCTTGGGACACAAATGCTGCCAATCAATGCAGGAGGGTGCTGGCCTGTTTTAATCTAAGACAATTGCCATTTAATAACTGTGGCCAGCATCAAAGGAAAGGGACAGCCACAATTTTAGAAAGAAATGAAAGTAGACAACATAGTATACGGATAAAAAGATACCCTGCAAGACTCATTGCATTTTGCTACCAACAGTAGACCTTGCCTGGTATCTGCTGACAGTCCCCTTGACTTCCTCAGGTAGCACCGTCCAGCTTCCCCACCACGCTCTGTGAAACCTAAGCCATCAGGGGCTAACTGGAGACTCTCTTTGACAAGGATCCCAGGGACTGAGCAAAGCTTAGGCATCTAAACATTAAGAGAGTGATTCCAGTGCTGAAATACAGACATTTAGCACTCTTTGAACTGTCCTGGGATACATGAGATGCCCTCCTTGACCAGACAGATGTGACACAGAAAAGTCCCTGTGAGCCCTGCACTTTCTGTGGCAGTGCTGGAGGCCTGGCAGGGTGCCTGAGGCATTTCTAATGTCACCGAGTACACATTTGATGGCACCACTCTGTCTGAACTATGCTGGGGAGCCAGGCCTCCTGTATGTTGCATGGACGGCAGTCATCCTGCTGCCTCAGGTTTCAGAGAGGCTGGGTCAGCTCAGGAGGTTCCCATCACTTTCAGTTGAATATAGAGTAGTTTAGAGCCATAATTCAGATCGCTAGAATATATGAGACTCCAACCCTTTATACTGTAAAGGAGAATCTCACTTGTGAAATAACTGGATCAACTTAAAGGACGATTTTTATGGCGGATAATCTGGGAAAGACAATCTCAGTAATTTCTGCAGTTTTCCAGCTCTGAATTAAATGTCTTAATATAGATGAATTGAAATGGGAAATAGGGAATGGGGTTTATTTTAATTTTATAGTTCTCTGCAGACAAGTGGTTCAGCCAGCATATAAGTTATCAAGAATACCGCCAACTAAACATTTAAGTGAACGCTATTCTGGGGTTAGAAAATCTCCAAGGAATGGTGTGACAAATGCCATAGGCAAACAGAAATATACTGCAAGAAAGAAAGCATCTCTACAGTACTTGACATGGAAAAGGTTTTGAAGAGCAGATGAGAGAAACACCTAGCAGAAAGCACAGGGAAATAACTGTTCCCACTATGAACATGGAAGTTCATTCAATGGCATGTTACAGATTTTGTTACTTGATTAATTCCTGTGAAAGCCCTCGGTATACCATGACTTTCTGCATAACCCTGCAATTTCTTTGTCTTATGGCTTCTACACAAACTGTTACATTCACCTTTCTTTACTTCTTCCAGCGGGTTTCTTCTCCTTTTTAAGTGCCAGGCGGTATTTTCTGTAGGTAACATAAAGAAACATATCTTAGATCAAGCTACCAAGTGATTAAAGCTTCCTTTTTTTTTTTTTTAATAAAAGGAGAGTGGAAAATTAAATAATATGCTCTGGATGATAACTAATGTTTTTATTTACTTCGGTCAACAAGCGCAAAGGAACATACATTCAAAATATCATATAATTTAAGATATGTAGGATTAAAATCCATGAAAAATCTGTTATTTCATTCTACAGTATGCTACAGTGTGTCTCAGCGCTTGTCTTTCTGCTGTTGAGACCTACACGGAGTGTGACTGCTTCTGGCTCCGATTCTAATCTCAGTTGTGCTAATGTAAATCCAAAATAGCTACTCTGAAGTTTGTTTAAAATGCTGTAATTGAGAGCAGGATTAAAGCTGTTAGGCCATTTTTTACGTAGAGATTCAGGTACCTGTTCTCTCAAAAATCAATGTAAATCAGATTAAAATTTGGCTCTGAGGAATTTATCCTACTGTTAGTTATATGTTATGGTGACCTCAATGGTGTTCAGTGGGAATTAGGTGCCTGGGTATTTCAAAGCTATAGCCCTCGCTGTCTCAATAAAAGCCCAGTTTCTTGTTATACAATTTCTGACCTGCTGATGCAAGTGTTTACAAAACAGGTTTTGCTCCTTGCCTGGCATCAGGAATATATGTTCATTTTTGGTTAAGCTTCTTAAACTTTGAAGTCCCAATCAATACACATAATTGTATTTTCCCCCTTACTGATACTGGACGTGTACTAACACATGACATCTTTGACTATTGCTTTCATCGGTCAGTCTGCTTTGTGTGGTTTACCTGCTTTTCACAGCTGATGGAGGTGACTGACTGTGGCTGCCAAGGCAACTGGGGTGACTGGCCTGGGGGACCAAAGTGATGGGAGTGCAGCAGATGTCTCAGCTGACATGGGGGACAATGGGACAGGTCCCTCCAGTGAGTGGAGTCGCAGTGCTAACTGGCGTGATCACAGAGCTGCAGGTCACCCAGCTGCCTTCCACCTTACAAAAGCTGATCTACTTTCTCCCTGCCTGACAGTCATGGCAAGTGAGCTGGATGCACACATCCACTCTTAAAATACAGTTGGGCCACACAAAGCTCCTGCTTCCTCTGACTGGTTTATTGGTTGCTCACTGGTGCCTTATGTTTGGCAAAAGGTAACTGTGGCCTCATCTGTGCGCAAGGTGACCCTTTGGCTCTGTTACAGGTGGCAGACTTCCTTTACAAACAGTCATTTTCATGCTGTTCGGACTTTTTTTTGTATTGTTAATGATGAGAGTTTGGACAAAAGCCTTCTTTTAGTCTTAATAAATCAAAATTGATAAGAAAGAATGAGGTAAAAAGTGAGGCAAAGCTTCTGGGCTGTCAAAATTACTTCAGTTTGTCTAAATTCACTGGAGTTTTTGAGTCACCCACCTGCTGTAGGCAAAAAGAAATGGTTTCAAGTCAGGGAACTTTGGTCAATTAAATATATCACCAATTAACATAAAACCCCAATCACTGGCTCCAGTATTGAGAAAAAAATACCTCAAACAAATAAATAAACACTTATGGTAAACACTTCAGCTTCCCTCTGACACCTCTCCCCACTTTGCTGGTCTCAAATTCCCTTGCTGCATGTTGCACAGTCCCCTCAGTGAAGTGACAGAGGTGCAGGAGATGGGGTTTCCTACACAACTACTCACCTCTGGGCAAGACTCATTTTGGGTTGGAGACACTTACATCTCAGTAAGTACATACCCCCAGGTGTCCTAGATCCCACTAGAGTCAGCAGAGAGCTACAGCAGAGATTCAGAGAGCTGAACATAGACATTTGAGTGACTGAAGGGCATCCCAGACCTCCATGTATGGGACATGACCTACAGAATTCCTTGCAAAGGTGGGCTAAACTGGAACACCTAAAATGGCACAAGATGTGAATGTGTGGGCAGCTGAGCCCTAGTTCTTACAAACAGCGATGCCAAGGGCTGACTCAGCTGACCAGCCACTAAGGACCCAATTCAACTAATTAAATGTAGGCATCCAGCCCAGCGGCGCACAAGACATTGGAGCTGACATGGCACAGGACCCACAGGCAACATGCATCCTTCTGGGATAGCCACTGGACACTACATTGGGTACCACAGAGCACGTAAAATGATGCTGGATGGCTATACTGAGTCAACTGAATAAATATTTAGATGGCTATTTTAGGATAAACTGAATCATTCCCTAGGCTTTGCTGGTTGTTTTGACTTAATTACCGCTGGCTATAACAGGAGCTTGGAAAAATAGACCATACACAGGTGCCTGCTTGTGAACATGGTTGTGAAATCCCACCCTTATTGTCTATACATGCCTATGTGGACGCTGAATGGGAAAACTCTGACTACTCACATGCCTAGTTAAATTGAAAACTAATTGGAGATCAGTGTGACCTGCGGGCAGAGTTCAGGAGGAATGGAGAAGAGAGAGCCTGAGAAATGCAGTACCTAGGAGAAGTGGGTATATGTGACTGGGGAATCCTTGCCGAAAGGAATAAGAAGTCTGTAGCCTAAATTAATCTAGAGGAGAGCACTGGTGGGCAGAACCACCAGGAACCACTCTAGTAACTAACAGAAAGGCTTGAAAGTGTAGGTTATGAAACTAGGTAGTGTTAAGATAATAGTAGTATGTCCTACTTGTCATCCAAATTGTAACACTAATACTGAAAAGTATGCACTGCTGAGGAACAGCAGAAATGAAGAAAAATGTCATGGAGGAATACTGTAATAATGCAAGAAATATGACTGAAAGAAATAAGAGGAGAAAATATGGGAAAAAAAAGAATCTGTTTAAGTCAAACTCAGTTCAGAGAAGGACAGCTGAAGAAGTTTTAGCAGAATGGTGCTATGGGTCTCTGGTGAATTCTTACAGTTAGAAATGAACAGAGATTGTAGTATTATTAGAGAGAAATACTGTCAGATACTTTGGTGCTATAGTATAGTCTAACAGGATGACTGCATTTTTTTCAGTTTGGCCTTAGACTGCACATGACTCATAATCCTACGTTGTTCCCAGATAATACTAATATTATTGTTACATTAGCCTGTAACATTGCTCGTAATTTGATTATGTTTAATCAGTCTCTGTAAGTGGATATGTTAAAAAAAGCTTCCAAAGTACCTTTCTAAATACATTAGTATTATTATTTCAAAATGGCAAACTTTGATAAATTAAGGGAAGTAAATGGTGAAGTGGATTGGATTTGCATTGGATTGGTGGTGAGCCCAAGGTCCCAAGTGTCAGGGAAGCATAGAATTTCCTCAATCAACAGAACAAAATCTATTTGGACCTTGAACCTCCAGTGATGGAAAGAAACCTGTATGGAAAAGCTTCTTAAGAATAGTTGCAGGGTACGAGGAAAAGGAGAGAGATGACGAAACAGCTTTCAAAAAATCAGAACTAAGAAGCATTCTTTTTATGTTTTAATAAAATATTTTTCTTATGCTATTCTTGACAATTTTTAATTTCTTTGTTACCATTCTGCATGGCTTTAATTAATTGAAAAAGAAAGAATAGAATAATGAAGGGATGCCATTTCTGAGAGTTGTTCTTGGGAGAGATCTTAAGCTGTATTTTCCTTTTGTCACACTGCATATCAGGAAGTAATGTGCATAAATGGTACCAGCAAGCATCTGAGAAACTCTGCAAAGTGGAAACGACATTTTCCCATGGCAGTACGTAGCTGCCAGTATAAGCCTTTTCCTATATCTCCCTGGACCCATCATGTGGTACGAAAGGCTCAGGCAGACGGGGGATGGCAGTGAGGAGTATCTGCTCCCTGGAACTCATTCCCATGGCAGAAGGATGACGAGAGCTGGTGGTGAAAACAGTTTGACTTTCTTATGTGTTTTCTTATGGTTCATGAAGATCTTCACAGAAACAGGTTTGCAAGGAGAACCCCAGACATGCAAGATGAGCTTGGGGGGATGCCAAAATGTCCAAGCCCAGAATATATTTGCCCAGACATCCACTGGCCTGAGACTGCTGCACTCCCTCGTGCCAAGCCAGGCGTTATAGACCATGACACACAGATCCTCCCTGGTCACCAGCTCGGTCTGAATGTTTGCCAGGGTTTTTTAGTGAGGGAAAGGGAGGAAAGATAAAACCTTTAGAGGTGGAAGTTGAAAAATTCTTATTAGCACTTGCAGTCTGCTCTGTGTTTTGAGATATCAGGTTGTCTAGGAAGCCCGGAGGGGCAGATGCTCTCTTCTGCTTCGTCTTTGCACAACACTTAGCAGTGAGGATGAGCAGCTCCTATTTGGGACATTTGGGAATAAGACAGTATGAACCAGACTATTAACTCTTCCTCAGACAAAAGCATCATCCATTTAGTGGTTACTGGAGTCTGAAGTGTACTTCAAATAAAAAAAAACCCAAACCACTCCCAAAAAGCGAGAAACTGCTTTTGCTTTAAGAAACCTCAAGGGTAATTTGTTTCCTTTGCCTAAAGGAAATCTCTGGGCTATATTGTAATTTCTTCTCTTATTATGTGCTTTCCCCACTAATTATTACTATTCCTTCTCAGGTTGGCCTTTAATTATAAAATATCAATTACAATTTCTGCATGTGTATTGGCTGGAATGGCTACCCAGTCCAACAATTATCTGGAGTACTACACTGAATTCAAGCTCAAAGCTCTATCTTTTGAAAAGGAAAAAATAATATGAAAACCTGCCAATCTCCCTGACTGACCACAAGACATAATTCCTCCATACCAGTTTTGATAATAAACTATGAAAATTGACTTCTGACTATCAATTAAGGTGTTTTCCAAAGCAATTTTCCTGTTTTGCTAATTTTTTTAAATGGCTATTTTTATTGAAAGTATGGGAAACTATTAGAAAAGATAATTGCATAGCTTTCAGCATGGGAAAAAGACAAGATGGAACATTTTTATTACACAGATTTGAACATGTTCGATTCGGCTGTTTTTCTGCTTCATCAAATGCAGCTTCCGGGGCCCAGCTACTGCCGCTGGGCTACACTGTCCAGGAAATGTCCAGATTCATATTCTAGGGATGAACGGCTAAAAGAGCTCCAGGGCAAGTTTGTATTTTAAAGAGCAGTCTGGCTTCATTATATAAAACCACAGGGGTATAGCACCATTCACTTCAGAGGAGTGGTTTTGCATTTGCATTAGCAAAGAATATCATCCCTGTTGGCCGGTTTTTGCAGTAGCTGGGGTAAGTGTCTCACTTTAGGACTGCTGGTTGCGATGGGACCACTCTTGCAGTAAAACGTGATTTAGCATGAGTAAGGGTGGCAGCAGCTAGTCCTAAATTGAATGGATGGAGCGTTGGAATCCTCCATACAAACCTCAGAGCGTTGCCTCTCCTCTCTGAGTCTGCGTATTTTCTGCCACGACACTATTAAGTGTGTTCCATTCTAATCAATTTACCTGTGCTGGTTTTGGTACAGCGTGACTGATGCAGTTGGAAAACTGTCCAGTGCAGCAAAAAATTATGGGCACTGTCAAAGCCGTGCTGGCCTGTGGACAGTGGGGATGGGTGGGGAAGTATCCCACCCTTGGTGGATTTTCCTGTCACAATGGCTGGATGTGCCTTCCTCTTCCTTCTTCTTGTTCTCACACAATACATATTCATATATGCTTTCCATCCAGCCTTTCTT
Source organism: Ibidorhyncha struthersii (assembly GCA_013398815.1). Taxonomy (NCBI): domain Eukaryota; kingdom Metazoa; phylum Chordata; class Aves; order Charadriiformes; family Charadriidae; genus Ibidorhyncha; species Ibidorhyncha struthersii. The sequence goes on from VZSZ01008498.1 coordinate 126,968, forward strand.
TTCCAGAGCGTTTGTGCCCCGTGCCTCCAGTGAGAACTTGCCCTCATGTTATTCCTGCAGTTCCTGCCTTCCTACTCTGAAGGGCACCTCCCTGCTCAGCCCCTCTTTCCTTTGCTGTTGAGCTTTTGCTGGCTCACCAGTGAAGCTCCAGGTCTATAACCAGTCATGCTGGGGAGAGCTGTGATGAAGTGAGCAAGGCTTTGCAGCCACGATGCTCTACCCTAATGAAACCTTTGATGCCATGCCATGATCCTTTCCGCCCTTCATCTTTCTCCTTCCTCTGCCAAGTACTTACTGTCTCATGACTTCTAACAGATGGCCAGGAGTCCCTTTTCTCAGGCTCCCTGTTTACCCCTGCAGGCAGTAACACAGCCATGGCTCCTGGCCCCTCCTGTTGGGGCTGGGTCCTCCACTGAGATCTTGAAACACCACCTGTGCTCTTGTGTCCTGCCTTGGGATTTGCCTTTGGCACTTCCTACAGAAGTCCTTAAACTCTGCTGGCCTATGAGGAGGGAGGTGCCAAAGAGAAAAGGGAGGAAAGACAGGACCCTCTGCATGATGAGGAAGAACAAAGAATGAAGTGGAAGTATTGGGGAAGGAAATGAGAAGTTGGACTGAGAGCTGCAGAATGGGCAGGTTGGAGGCTTGTAGCATGGATGCAGTTTTGACACCATACTGCTCAACTCTTTCAACACACATGGCGACTTCCACCCCGTCTCGAGGGTATCAAATAATAAGAGTTTGTTAGTCAGTCTTTAGCAGCTGAAAACAGAGAAACCACTTGTAGGGTTTGTTCTGCAAAATATCTGCAGCTGCTGCTTCAGCCAAGTATCAATTTTAATGCATAATGTCATAAGAAAACATTCCTGTACAACAAAGGTGGTAATCTGGAGCTACACAGGGTTGACAGAGAGCAGTGCTTATGTGACAGAGGTTGGTTGAATATTCTCTTTAACAGTGCAAGTGCTTGGGCAAGTGCTTGGGCATTGCAAAGCTGATGGTCACGTTGCCTAGCAGACTGTGGAGATGGCAGACGGATTGCTCAGCAAATGACTATATATGGATGGTGACATTTCACCAAGCACTTAGATGAGAAGTATTTGTGAACAGGAGCCACCTTTTTCACTCTGTGTTTGTACACCTCCTAGCACAGTGAAATCCTGGGCTTTTTTTGTGGGTGGCAAAGTGTTGCTGTACTACAAACAAATAACAAAAAGCACAGTAGGAGGAGCTGATTGTAGGCTTTTCTGTTAGCTGTGTGAACACATATAGGTGACAACATACATCGTGATTGTACCACGGCTTCTTGGGTGTCTTTAACATGGTTGCCAATTAATCCTTTTCAATGTCCGTGTTCGTCTTTAGGTGTCATGTTGTGATGGAGGCTCTGTTTGCCACCAGTCAGTCTCATACCATGCCAGTGTGAGCTGTCCCAGGGTTTGGCATGCTGCTGTTGTATTAGCCCTACCCAGATGAATGGAACCACAACAAATGCCTCCACAATGTGAAACTCATAAATACTGAGCTGTATGTAGCACACAGCTGGAATCTGGTACTGTTATTGCTGCGCCCGGCTCAAGTGACCGACGTGAGAAATCTCTGTGCCTTGGCAAGTAACTGGCATTCTTATGATTGTTTGCAACATGCTGTTGATGATGAATAAATGAGCACGGGTGCAAACATGCTTCTGAGTTCATGACTGGACTGCACCCTTTGCAGACATGTTTCTGCCTGAATTGAGACACAGCAGTGACTGCAGCATCTCCCCGTTGTTCCTGTCTATCACACTCACCGGCTCAGTGTTTACGGGTTCTGGGAACAGACGGATGAGTTTCTGTGCTCGCTGGATGCAAAGTGCTCCAATCTGTATATTGTAGTTTGCCATAAGTAGTCACCTCACAGCTTTGTCCAGAGGCAACAGTAATTTCTAATAGCCATCTACCAGCACGTCTACCCTTCACGTTTCTTTCCCTTTCCACCCCTTGTGTTGCTTCTCTTTGTTCCAGTCACACCAAATTCAATCTGTTTGCTCTCTTCTGCACAGACACCTCAGCAGCCACAGACCCCAGTGTCTGAGTGTGATTGTGCTTTGCCTTCTATTCTTGGGAATAGTATGAATGGTATCCAAATCCTCTGCTCCCCTGCAGTCTGACTTCTCTGACATCAGCTACCCTTTCAAACCACAGTCACAGAAACCACCGAGTCGTAAAAAATAGAGCTGGGAGGGCCTCCAGACTTCCCTAGACTATTCCTTGTTCCTTGAATAACCCTTTCAAAAACAGGCTTGCATCTGTTTGCCTGTGCAGGGGCCTCATTGTCCTCAAAAATCTCTCCTACCTTGCACATAACTGTGTCTAGCTGCGATTTAGTTCATGTTCCCCTCTATCTTCATTGCTTGTTTGCCAGTACCTTTCTGGGACTCTCACCTCATTCTGATGAACCCTTGTCAGGGTTCTCCTGCTGAAGTGTGGCAGGTAGTTTGGAAAAGCTGCAGGGTACAATGCACCCAACCCAGAGAATCTGACGTCAGACTTCCTGATACTGCTCCACAAACATATGACTGCAAAACTAGTTTTGAGGATTCACTTTTGTGGATGAGAAAGCAGTTAAGAACATAAAAGAAATTAAGAAATGCTGAGGAGGGTCAGAGCAATGGACCCTCTTGCCCAGCATGCTGTTTATGACAGTGGCACTGGGAGATGCTAATCTGGAAGATCATGTGAAGCTGGCCACTTTCTGTGGTCCGTTCCCCTCATACTCCACCAGTATTCAGTCTCTATGATCAGAGTAGTAAAAAGTAATGGCTGTGAGAAGATCCATTTCCTCTAGGCAAAACAGTGGGGTCTGGGATTTATCTACTTTGTAGAAGATGAGAAGTGCTCATCCACGACTACTTCCAAGTTAAGGTTGAGAATGACTTCCAACTAATCATACCTGCTCCCCTGGGAATGCAGCATGTGCTAGAGACACACGCATCACAGACTCTCCTTCAGAAATAGACCTAACACTGTGTTAAAATGACTTAGGATTTTTCATTCCTATAAGGCTGCTCCGCTGCTGTAGTTGTCATCAACTTCTCCCTTATTTCCTTCCCAAATTTATGACTAGCAGCAGGTGTTGACCTATTTCTTTTTCATACGGCCTTCCCTTGCTGCTGTTTTCCAGCCCAGCATAGGACGCAGTCTTCCCCTTTCAGCTTTCACTTTGCTGGGCTAACCAAGACAAGATCTTGAAGTCTTTGCCTTTTTCTCTGGATAATATGCATTATCCTTCCCTGCCCTTTCCTCCAGTACAGATTTATTCCTGCCTGGAATGTTTTCCAAATTAGACTGAATTCAGTTATGCCAGACCTTAAGGGCTGGATGAAGATGACAAACTCATTTCACACAGGCTGTGTCAAAAAAGACTCCAGGGAAACAGTTTTCAGTTACTAGCTTCAGCTAGATTTGAATTATCAAGCTGTTTGTCTCTAGTAAACAGCATCGGTCAGATTTTTAGGTCACATCAAAATGGGCGAGTCAGGAATTCATGGTTAAAAAAAACGTACCCGGCAACAGAAAGCCCAGACAGTCTCATGAGGATTCCCTCACCTTGGGTGGAAGTCTTGTGCAAACCACTGGAGCTTTCTGATCTGTTTTTCTTAAGCTGCAGCTGCATCCAGCTCTACACAGAAAAACAACATGACCCACTCCCCAAGGCCTGTCCCTTTGCAAGCCTCACCCTCTCCACCACTTCTGCGTCCAATAGAGGACCCAAGCCATGGGGGCGGTTTCAGCTTTACATGGTCATAACCAAACTACAGAAAAAACTTTTGAAAAGTTTTCAGTTTAAAGGATCAGATTTTTGGCTAATGTTCATTAGTACTGTCAACCTAGAAATCTCTGCTCACATTTTGGGGATAATGCAACATCTTAGCTGGAGAGAGCAGAAGAGGGAGTGAAGATCTTGGGGATTTTTTCATCCTTTTTGTGGAACATTTTAGGGCTGCAGAGTCTGGAGCTGCACTGCTGGCACTGTGGGAATCTCAGTTCAGCAAGGCTGTGAGGGGATGACTACAGAGGGAGAAAATCCCCCCAAAACCAGGAGTGGTATTTTCTGAGGTAGAAAAAGTACCTCTTCTGAAAAACAATCTGCAAAAAGATCAGAAAACTCAGTCTTCATAAAATAAAGCTCCTTTGTTTCTGTTAAGTGCATGTTTACAGAAAGGTGCACAGCTACACAAAAGCATGCTACAGCTGCCTTTATCAGTGTATGATAATACAACATGAAAGCAAGGCAGAAAAAGTACATTTTTTTTAAACATAAAGGATCTGCTCCAGGAAGGTATCTGTCAACATTTTCCTAAACCTCTATTTCCAAAGGAGCAGGAAAGTTCATTGATTGAAAAGACTTAACACTGCCTTCAGAGTCACGATACCTGAAGTCTCTTTTTTTTTTTTTTAATCTTGTACAAAGATGCAAGTACGGTGTGGACAACATTATGCTTGTCAACATTCAACATACAATCTCTTTTCTGCATCCGTTCTCCACTATGATATGCATCACACAACAGATCCATGAGTTAATCTTTGACTCTTTTCTTGAACAGCAGTTGTTAACTTCATTTTATGGAAACCCACTCACCTGAGAGTTTTCCAAGATCAATATAACCAGTCATCTGGGTACAACGTTTCAAAATTAAGGCACACCTGCATTTACTGATTTCATCTGAAGAAAGCTAACTAGCTATTAACACTCCACCCACTTCCATCTTGAGCATATTTATTCCCATCCTCATTTTCTTGTGTGGTTTATCCAAGTTTTAGGATATTGGGTTGGTCTTTGGTCCTTACATGTAAGAAAAGTTGGTCACTTTTCAAGAGTTATAATACAAATTAAGAATCTTTCCAAAATTATAGGCTCGTACTCTTTTAATGCCAAACCTGGAGGAATTAGCTGGAAGGTGAAAGCGTGGACTCTGCAAACTGACCATTTACTGCCCATTACAGTGGAGCAGCTAAGAGTGAGCAGGGAATGCAGCGTAAGTGCTCCGCCCTTAGGAGCCTAGCAGCTTCCCTGAGAGCCCTGGTCACGCGCGCACACACCTAGATATAGATGTATGTATAAATATGTATATCTATCATAGAGACAGAGAGGGCAAGAGAGAGCTTTTGGTGCAGGGAGAGGAAGGGGGACTTCACCCCTCCAAAAGAGTCATGCTCTCTCAAAGCCCCATAAAAAAAAAACTCCTGGGGTTTGTAACCCCACTTCTGAACATTTCGTGCATTGGGAAGGTAAAAAAAAAACAAACCACCCAAACACACTGATATTTGATCTCTGTTAAACGAGGTAATTGTCAGATTAGTGTCTACATAAGGGATACATTATTGCTTCTTAATAGTAATGGTGTGGCAATTCTAATTACTTCTGTAGATCTTACACCACTTACTATTTTTGAAGAGAACAATTAGTTTAATTACACATTGTTTCCAAAGTGGTTGAGACTCGTCTGGCTCTAAATGCGCCCAAAGGTTAAAGTGTCTCAGCTGTTCTCTCTGAAGGCAGGGGAATGCCATACCCCACGGGGGCCAGTGCGGCCCCAATGAGCTCATCAGCTGCTCCACCCAAAAACTGGCTGCAAAGCCCGAAAGCAGTCTGCTGCTTCTGAGCTCTCTGTGTAAAACACTGATGGAGAGGGAGAGGGAGAGGAAATGCTGTGTGGGAGCAGATGAGCTCAGTCCAGGGGCAGAGCGTCTCTCAGTTCTGGTGATGATGGATTTGACTGCTCTTGGAAGTGCAGTGGAAAAGCAATGCCTCATAGAGAAGGAAGGCCTTCTGCGCAAGCATGGGGAGAAATGAAAACAAAATTACTCCAGGGTTTTTTTTGGTAACAGATTCGTAACTGGGAACAGGCAGAGATTTGTTGTTGTGCTTTTGTAAGCAGCAGTAGCCCCACCAAAGCTGAGGAAGAGTAAGAAGCAGGGCAAGGACTCACCCTGAGGTTTAATTTCCTAAAGGCAGAGATGACCAAAAGGGAGTTACATGAGGGGAGAAGATGGGCCTTTGGGGCAGTGCTTCTGCAGCAAACATGAAGGATGGAATAAAGGAATCAAATAATTAAGTCCCTCAGAATGACAGTTCCTTGTTGTGGTGGGTTGACTGTGGCTGGCTGCCAGGTGCCCACCAAAGGCACTCTATGACTTCCCCTTCTCAACCAGACAGGGAGAGAGAAAATATAACAAAAGTCTCATGGGTCGAGGTAAGGACAAAGAGACCACTCAGCAGTTACCATCATGGACAAAACAGACTCCATTTGGGTAAAATTAATTTATTACCAATCGAACTAGAGTAGGGTAATGAGAAATAAAAACTAAATCTCAAAACACCTTCCCCTCACCCCTCCCCTCTTCCTAGGCTCAACTTCACTCCCAGTTTCTCTACCTCCTCCCCCAGCAGCGCAGGAAGATGGGGAATGGAGGTTGTAGTCAGTTCATCACACCTCTCTGCAGTTCTTTCTTCCTCAGGGGAGGACTCCTCACACTCTTCCCCTGCTCCAGTGTGGGGTCCCTCTCACGGGAGACAGTTCTCCATGAACTTCTCCAACGTGAGTCCTTCCACAGGGTGCAGTCCTTCAGGATCAGACTGCTCCAGCACAGGTCCCCCATGGGGTCACAAGTCTTGCCAGAAAGCTTGCTCCAGCGTGGGCTCCCCTCTTCACAGGTCTTGCCAGCAGCCTACTCCAGCACAGGCTTCCCACGGGCTCACAGCCTCCTTTAGGTATCCACCTGTTCTGGCATGTGGCTGCAGGTGAGTATCTGCTCCACCATTAACCTCCATGGGCTGCAGGTGAGTATCTGCTCCACCATTAACCTCCATGGGCTGCAGGGGGACAGCCTGCCTCACCATGGTCTTCACCAGGGGCTGCAGGAGAATGCTGCGCTGGCACCTGGAGCACCTCCTCCCCCTCCTTCTTCACTGACTTGGTGTCTGCAGAGTTGTGGCTGTCACGTATTCTCACTCCTCTCTTCTGGTTGCTGCTACACATTTTTTTTTTTCCTCCTTCTTAAATGTGTTATCACTGAGGTGCTACTACCATCGCTGATGGGCTCCATCTTGGAGCCAGCTGGCATTGGCTCTATTTGACATAGGGGAAGCTTCTAGCAGCTTCCAACAGAAGCCACTCCTGCAGAGCCCCAGCTGCCAAAACCTTGCCACACAAAACAAATGCACTCATCTGGGACAGTAAAAGCCAAGGTGGAAGGGTGTGAAGGTCTGAGATAGTAGAAAACCCTGGGAGAGAGGTATGGGATGTATAGCTGGATGATGTCTTCAGGAGCAAAGCTGGGCTGTTATGTGAGCACAACACAAAGGTTTCCCACAAGCTGTCCCACAAGCTTCAGAGATCAACCAAGGAAGAGTATTTCTCACTCACTCTCTGCTGCTCGCATTTTACAGTCAGTGTCCATAACTTTGCATCTCGCAGGACTTAGTCAAAGATTTTCATTTCCATCCTCCATGGCAGTGAGTGAGGGTATGTTTCTTTGAAAGCCCATGGTTTATTTTGCCAGGTGTGTGGCAAACATTGAACACATGACAGGGTAATGGAATTGTATAATTAGTCTTGAGTACTGCAATCACCTCTGACTCCAGTTTATAAATCACTTACACCCTATTGCCTGGGACTGAGGGAGAAAAGAGTTTGTGCATTGACCTTCCATGCTGCTTCTGCAGTTGCTCAGCCTGATTGAATCTCTCTGGATGTTGCAAGGGGTTTGCGGAAAAATCCAACTACTTCAGACACAGGCAAAGAGGCTGGAGCTGTACATCCTGCACCCTGTGTGAATAAATGCCATTCATGGATGCCAGCAGACTTTCCCACAAACCTTCATTAAGCTTGCATGAGTGCATCTTATCAGAGGATCTTGGAAAGAAACGGGGTGTGTCTATTCATTCATACCAGTGGCAACCACAATAATGAAGTAATCAAACACGACGTGCAGTATGCAACAGTGCCTGTTTGCAGGTGCACTGTTAGACGTGAACATACAGGGTGTGCTGCAGCCACCCAGGACTCTGTTGTGCAAAGCTGTCACTTCACAACACATCGTTCCAAGGAAGGCAGCCTGGAGAAATAACCCAGCCTTTCCACACTGGTGCATTCACAGGTCCTGTGAATGGGTTTCCACACGAAGACCCTGTCACTGTCTCCATTACCAGAGGTCTGCTTCATAATAGGAGCCTGAAAGGACTCTTCCTATACTGTGCGCATCCCTTGCCCTGTTCTGTGCTGAAGTTACCCACACCTCTACCCATGCCCCTGCTCTGAGCTAGGCTTCTACCCTCTTTCTGCATGCCCTTTCTGAGCCAGCTTTTTTGTCACTGCTGGTTTATTTTTCTATCAAAGCATCTGGTTATTTCTGAACAATGAGGAGTGAATGTCAGTGTAAGGATGGATAACCTTGCTGGGGTTTTGCTTGGCTGGGGACTCCCTACGTGTGGTCCCTCTGCTCAGCCAGGCAGTCATCAGCTGCTTCCTAATCAGCATGGCAAAGGGGTCTCCATGATTCAACTGGGCAGGAGCAAATGAGGAAGAAGAGAGGAGGACCTCAACACTTCAACAGCCTGAGCAGGCTTTTGGGGAGGTGAGGATAGAGGGCGGCCATTCAAAGCTTTCGCATGGATCAGTCATTTCCCAGTCACTGTCAGTTTATTTGCTTTCTCAGTGTATCTGGTATGCAGTGGCCAACGAGTCATTCTACAGAGGTGTCGTCTTCCTCCCGTGCTCTACAACACACCCCCGAGCACACCAGCTTTCCACTGTGTTGGGACCCTGACAGCCCTCAACATCTCCTCCAGCATGCCTGAGGCTGCCAGCTGAAGAAAGAATCTGTGAACCCCGTCTCCCATCTCACCCTTTCACCCCTGTTGCCTCAGTCCTGCTGTTCAGGGCTGAACTGGGTAAGAGGGTGAGTAGCTGGATGGTAGTTCCCTGCAAAGGGTAGTCTGCCAGCTTTCAAAGAGGGCACTTTTATGCTGAATCACTGTATTCACAGATGGCAGAGGCCAGAACATAATCCCAAAAGGAACCAGAGGGGGAATGGTGATTGTGTCACCCACTTTCATGGTGGAGAAGGTTTCATGGGGCTGATGATCTTCTGCTGCCCCTCCTGTACTTGCTGCAATGAAGAAGTCACACTCCAATCCAGAAGTTTCACCAGCTGAAGCAATTCTCTTATTTATTAAGCCAGCTGCTTGTTTTGTGGGTTGCAGTAGCAGAGCAGTGACGAGATCTCACTGTGGACACTGAGGAGAGACGCTGAACGAAGCCAAAGGCTCACAGACCTCCAGGGACCTCTGTGAAGCTGGATGGAGCACCTGACTCCCTTGTGGGCTACCGGCAACAAAAATTGCTGATGTGCACGAGCTTTGCTGCCTTCCTGAGGCATCACATCTTGGAGCAGAGCTTTGTACTTGCTTTGCAGTCAGATGCTTCTATTAGCAAACCTGCTGCAAGAGAAAAGCATATGAGCCTTTTTTATAGCAAGGCTGCATTCCTACCCTCTGTGTTATTAATACATCGGTAAAGATTACTTGTAATATTTTTCACTTCTGTAACATGCTCTATCTGGGGAATCTCAGAACATTTTGCAAACATTAATTAATTAGACTTGCAGCACCACTATTTACTAGCTAATTGTTGGTCTTGTTTTTAAAGATTAGTTTCTGCCTGCTCTAGATGCTCCATCTCCCGCACCCAGAAGAACCTATGTCAGGACATGTGCAGCAGATGGACATGGTATTAAAATGCCCACGCTCCCCAAATCCCTTGTCTGTACTGTGGCATCAGATTACGCGCTTCAGGAAAGCAATCTAGTCCTAGAACTGACATGCTTGGATAATCAGAGTACTATATGTGTTGTAACAGCTGGCTTTAAAAACAACAAGTGAATGAATTGGTGGCTAAATTCAGATGGGGATTGTGCTGGATACACTTTTCTGGTATTTATAAACCTTTTTTCCATGGGCTTGTGTTGCCTAAATTTAAACTTTTTTTTTTTTTTTTCTTCAGTTGACCTGCTAGTATTGGGAATTTTTAACTGCTTTTAGCATGGAATACAAATTAAAAAGGTTATAGTCATTCCTATCTGTCAGATATGTTTCTCTATAGGCATCTTGTTTTTTCAGACATCTCCATTCCTTTCATTTGTGTTTGCAGACCCTCTGTTTACATACTTCTTATGTAGACATTGTGATTTCTCTGACACAGTTACAAAGAACAGTCTGATTTCTTTTATTTTATGTTCCTATATTAGTGTTCACCCTCCAAATTCAACACCAAAATGTTTTCTCAAGAAAGATATGAGGACTGCCAGAATTATTATATTTGGTTCTTGACTGGTCAAACTTTAAAGTTTAAACTTTAAAGACAATTCTTCTTGTGGTCCTGGGTTTTATTTTCTTCCCAATTCCTTTTGTGCATTTCTACATTTCTGTCCTGAATCAATAGAATGCCAGAAAATCTGAAAAAAAAATAGAAAACAATCTATGGAATGATAAATAAATCTGTCACATACAATCTGAGACTGGGCTTTAAAAAAAAGAATCACCAGCATCTGACACAGAGGGAGAAAAGCATATTGCTGCTGTTGCTATTGCTGTTGAAACCATTTGTTGCTGTTTCTACTTACCTTAACTTGAGTTTATCCAGGTTTTGCTGATGCCCCACTCCAGACAATTTCTGTAAGTGAAAAGAAACCAACCAGTTTTTATGTCCCCCACTGTTTCCCAGCAAAATAGTGCCTCTTCCCCTCTTCCCTCCCACTCAAGACCCACTGTTTCTGAAGAGCAAGTATTGCTGAAATTGATTTGCTTTAAATGAGAAAGTCCTACTATAGGAGGAACCCACATGCCACAGAAGGGCCACAAAGTTGAACCGTATTGAAATTCTGATTACTTTACCTTTTTTACATCCCTAACAGCAGTTGTGGCAGTAGCAAGAGAGTCAGTCCTCTTACCCAAGCTCAGCAATACAATATCCCACAACAGCAGTAGGGTAATAGAAGTGCTGTGATGAATTGATGGGTTCATTAGTCTACAATCAATGGATAAGACTTCATAATAGAATAGACCTCACAGGAGCCAAATACCAGCGCTTTAATTGCAGCAGGTGCTCAGTGCCAGGGCATGTATTAAAAAGAAAAATTAAATGTTTCACTGGAACAAAAAAATCCCTAGAATCAAGTAGACTACAGGAGCAAAGAACAGGTTGCCAAAAGAGAAAAGAAAGAAAAGGGAACACATTAACTACCATGCTCATTTCCAGCTTTGCAAACTGTATACCTGAAAGCCAAGTCTGTCGTCAGTTATCTGGCCTCCATTGCAGTAATACCACAGTTTATACGATCTCAAATGTGCTTGTCCCCACAGCACCTTTGTGAGGCCAGGGAAGCTCTCTTACTGCATTTGATGGTAGAGAAGTGACAGCTTGGAGGCACAAGTGTGTCCAGGCACTTCATCTCTGCTGGGCTGAGCAGGGAGCCAGTGTGCAAGGGGTTGGGTGGGAAGGTATGAGAAGGAATGGGTTGGACCACAGTCCTGCTGGCCCCCTCCTGCCCCTCGGCACAACATGCTGCCCATTTGCAGGCACTGCTATTCTGGGAGCAGAACATGAAAATGAGCTGTCATGCTTCCTCTCCTGCAGGAATTTCTATTCTCTCTGTGGTTGTTCTCCTTCATGAGCTGTTCACGGCAGACAGAGAATTAGGCTGAGGCACCCTCTTCCTGCCTCTACATCTGGGCTTCTCTCTTCACCTCCAGGAGCCACTTTACATCACTGCTGCCTTTGCATCAGGTACATGCACAGCGGGCCCCTCACCTCAGCAGGCTGTAGATAGAACACTAGGGGCAACTCTACAGTAAAATATACAGCTTTTGCTCACTTGGTGCAGGTGAAGGACATGTCTTCTGGAGATGTTCAGCACCAGACCCCCATCGGTGTGGTGGAATGTTATAAAGCAAGTGGGAGAAGAGGGCGTCATGTGGGTGGTAGAGCACCAAGCCATAAGAAGGGAGAAATAAATATTATCAAGTCAGGAGTTTGTGGGTTTGTGGTCTACAAGACATGCTAATTATGATTAGAGAGAGGATCATTCTAGCATTCGAGACAAAATCTGTTCTCAGTTACTCAGTTTTGCCGCTACTGAGGTTCCGGGGTGCCCAAATGCTGGCGTAGCTGGACCCAAGTGGACAAACCTAGCCTTGATTTTAATCAGTCCCCACACCAGTTCCTGCAACAGAGGTTATGTAATTTATACGAGAGTTGATTATTTCCTATTGCACACAGTCAAATTCCTAAAGAAATATAGGGTAAAACCACGCTTAGAAAAGTTAAAGGGAACAGGCTAACAGCAAATGTCCTTGGTGATGTCCTTGCCAACAAAAATGTGGCTGAGTATAGCCCCTTAAATATAAATGCAAGAGAGGATATTTATATAAATAAGCACAAACCTGTTTTAAAAAGACTATGATAAATATGCATATCTGTTAGGGTACCTACCTTGTGCTTGTCTATACACACGTGGGGAGACTAGCATGTTTATACAGACAGAGGTATATGAAGGCATATTTATATACAAACAATATTGCAGTGTATATGTGTGGGTTTCTTTCAATGTATTTGTATATATCTGTATATAAACACACACACACAATGTGTGAGACTGTGACACTTATGAAGGTGCCTTTTCCTGTGGTCATGATAATCTCTGCAGAGGAGCTCCATACTAAGAATATTTTTGTAGGATTTAAGTTTTTCATATTTCAGACTTCAGAGATCAGCATCTGTTCAATTTACCATAAGCTGGCAATTTACCACAATAAAAGTGGAAATTAGCTGCTTAAGACTGATTTCTGTCTCCTCATGCAGTATGTCTACATGTCACACTCTTGTACTTCTTAGATCTGCCAGTTGTCCGTGCCATCTATCTATCTGCAGGCACTCTCGCTCCACTCAGGGATGTGTGGTTCATCTCTCTTAGCAAGCTCCAGTGGATGCACATCTGCTGTCACCAGGAGTAAACCAGGTATCCCAGACATAGCTGAGATTACAAGCTTCCCAACGAAGCGGCTGAAGAGTTCGACTTACCTGCTTTTGTAGCCTTTACTCTAGTGTTAGTAGATCTATTTTCATCTTTGGTTTCATATGACTAAAGAACTGGAGAGCTGGACTTTTTTAGTGCTGTGGGAAGAAAAAACAAAGGTGATGATGATGCAGGCAGAGAGGACTTGCTCTTTTCTCTGCCACAGGCTCTCCTTTTCATCTTCAGAGAGCCACTCACACCAGCATTTTCAAAATGCGGCTACTGGTTCCTGGTACTGAATGTAGGACGACTCATTTCAGTACTTGGGTTTCAACGCCTGTCTTTGGCAGCCTGGTCTGAATAGTTTATCCTTAACGCTCAGTGCTGCTTATAAAGTTAAGAAGGCTTTACACACACCATCAAAGACAAGAAACAGTTTCAGTAAGAGATGCTCTTCATGCACAGAGAAACTGCTATCAGCAACTACTGTTACTTTATATGCACCGAGCATACACCGAGTATTATCCACTGCAAATTCCATTTTAGTGAGACTGCTGTGGGCGATTGTTCCTTTGTGCAAAGTGTCCTGGGAGAGCACAGCTATAGCTCACTATTGTCTCTTTCTTCCATTGTCTCCGGAGTTCATTTTGTACTTTCTTGAGCTGATAGCTCTGTACCACTATTGGTCCAACAGAGATAGGGCAGAGAGGAAAAAAGACTTGGGATCAGCTCTACTTTTTGTAGCATCCCACTGCATGTTATCAGTTCGTTGTTAACAATAGCTGAAGGCAAGGCCTAATGATATGCTGTTGTTAGGAAGCACGAGTCTGAATGTGTGAGGGAGAATATCATAAACCAGAAATAAAAATAGGGGCAATAATATGAATGTTTTATCTGCTATGAATCTGTTGAAAGATAATGGGTTGTTATTGAACAGCCTAATGAGAATGAATAAAATATGTATGTCATATAAATAAAGGGAATAATTGCAAGATGTATTAACAGGGGCTGGGGGTCTGAAATGGAGAAGGCAGCAGCTTCTGTTCGACTTTATAAGAAAATGCTGCTCCATGACTTGCTTTCTGCATGGCTGACAGGAATTCTTTTCAGGATCTCAGTATTACCAGCAAAGCCTCTGCCGGCAGCTGGACATGGGTCAAAGGTAACATGGATTCGCAGGACTGTGGCTGGGGAGCTCATGGGCTATTTAGAATTCAGGAATAGAAATGAAGAGAAGGGAAGCCCTGGATACTGACAGCTAGAATGAGAAAGTGGGAAAATCTTGATCTTTATTTTTTTGAGGACAGAAGTGGTAAAATTTTCATTAGAACACTACAAAACAAATTCTATTTTACCAGCAGGACAGTGCTTTAGTACTCTCAAGGTGGGTGATAATAGGAGAATGAGCCCTAGAGACAAAAGAAAAGCTTCCTACAGGAAATTAAACCCAAGCTTTGCAAATAAGAACAATAGCCTACAATCCAGGTAAAACTACAGACACAAATGAATGAATACAAAATGAACATTAGCAGAGCCTGAAGCAGCGACACCTCAAAATACAAAAGAGAGGAGAGTGGCTTCACAGCACCTACTGAAACGAATTTATAACAATATGCATACTAATGAACCTGAAACGCCACTTAGTTTTTGCATCCATTATTCATTGTTCAGCTTTATAGGAAACGAAGCTGTACAATGGAACGATTACAGGGAACATCACTGGGAGTGGGATGATAACAGGGAGGAAACAGGAGCAGCATCTGTTCCTTCACCCCGGTCCCCTTGCATGAAAATTACCATAGCATCGGAGAAGGAAAAGGTTGCAAGAAGAGAAACCAGATGAGAGGCTCAAGATGTCTTAGAGCTTTTCTATTTTCCTCCTGAAATCTATGGGACTGCTGTCCCTGAAGGAGCAGGAGGGGTGAGGAGATGAAAAGGAACACCCTACAAGGGCCTGGGCTTTCCCTCAGCTGCCTGGGCATGTTTTCAGGGGCTGATGTATTCTTCTGAGAGCAGAAACTGCCTGTTGATGATTAAAGGGCCTTATGTAAGAGAAACAATATAGATAATGAGCAGAGCCGGTTCAGACAGACAAATCTTTGAAAGTTCCTGGGCACAGGGAACCTGAAGGAAGGTGTTATGAGAGAAACAGGCGGAGGCAGCAGTGATAGCCCGGGTATCTCAAGTTCCTCCATGGTTCCTGCCCCTTTATTTCTGTGCAGGCAAAGGCTTTCCTCGATCAGATTTCTCAGTCACCTGCAGGACGTGTTGCATCTGACCTGCTGGTGAGTTTACACCACCAGCCAAGACAGACAGATAACGCATCCTTTCTAATGAACTGGGTCTTTTTTAGTCCTAAAAAAATTGAGATTTATATATATATATGATATATATTTCAGAGTTTCTAATGTTTCTCCTAAACTCTGTACCCTTCACATTTTATTTTCCAGTTATCCACGGCCACAACAAAAGCAGAGGGGCTGATGCAGACCTGCTGGGATAACAGATACCTTTTCTGCTCTCCACTGGCTTTATTTGCGTCCCTTTGAGCAGACTGCAGCAGGCTTGTTTTACTGCAAGCTGGAGCATCACCAATGGGATTAAGTTTAATATACTGAGAGCTTCTTTTGCATAAATAAACTGGAGACAGAATGGCTGAGGTTGGAAGGGACCTCTGGAGTTCATCTGGTCCACCCTTCCACAAAAGATGGGGCACAGCCTTCTTCAGCTGTGAGGACCACAAGGTTCCAGACACTGTGTTCACCTTTCCAAATAAATATAGAGAACGCACTGCACATTTACAACTTTTTGATGTAGAATCTGTGGCTAGATTACAAAATTTAACAGGGAATATATAGGTTTTATCTATCAAATTACAGAGAAAGGGGATAGGGTAAACAGATTCATTGAAATAGTAAGAGGTTTTGCTCACTTTGCATTTAGTGTATCATACTACCTGAGAAAGCTTATTTCTGAGAGCTACACCTTCTGCAGGCACTCAGGGGGTTCACAGAGATTGTAGCATCCACAGGTATAGACATCAGAGTTCATAATCTACTGGAGCTTTGTATCCGGAAGTGTTGGGTGATCAGATGTTATATTCACTGGAGTTCAAAGCTGTGCTGAAATCTCTGGAAAAGTTTTAAATTTTCCTGAGCTGGAAAAAAAATTTCACACATCTGGGTTATACTGGAGTGGCTTGTGTATATTTCTCCAGGAGAAATGCTTCTACACCTTGATATTGTAAGTTCTTACTGAAAAGAAATTAAGGTAACCGGCTTTTACAGTTTCATATTTTAGAAAGCCAGTACATTGGAGGGAAGGATATTTTGCCTTTCTTGGGATTTTTTACCCCAAACCCAACAGGCTTTCTAGTTTTTGATTGTTGGAAAACCCATATTGATTTTTCTTTTCACTACAAAAAGGGTTAAAAGCATTTGCAACTAAAACTTGATGTGGAAATTATCATGTCCAACAGCTATATATCATTACAACTTTCTCTGAGAAGCTTTTGAACAGCTGTGTTGTTGAATTTTATTCCTATGTCCATTGCCATGCAGAGGTGTTTGCAAAACTATGTCTTCAGTCACTTTTAATGAGTGAATTCCTGTTTTGTCTGATTTTCTCAGTAACACGGAAAAACAAAGCAGGCGTATAATTCATGTCAAAAAATGTGTTTTCTTAATTTGATGATGTAGTCTGTCTGTCTGTCTCTCTGTGTGATAGTATGCTTGCTCTCATGATGTCTGTGTATTTATTTCAAATAAAAGACCAACTTAAAAAAAAAATCCTGACATCCCAAATACAGTAAACTAGGAAGGCAGCAGAAGGTTCATCCTCAAGGGTTCTGTCTCTACTTTGTCAATAAAAACCCTCAATGCAACCTGGATTCATAGCATGCAGACGTGTTGTTCATTATCTCTTTATGTATATAATGAATAAATCATAAAGTCCAAATAAAAGTATAAATATTTATATTCATATACACATGCAGATGGGGTTGCAGTAAATCAGTATTATCTGCCCTGCCTTGTGCTATCTTTTATTATTATTAAATGTGTAGGAGCTGAGGAACCATGTATTTTCCTTCCCATCCCATTGCTACGTTATGTTCAGGTTTCCTGACACCTGCAACTTACAGTTTGCATTCATGTTGGGGGGCAGTGGGGGAAGAAACCTCAGCTACTTCATTGACGGAATCAAGTCAGACCTAGATAGATGGGGTGGTAAAACATTTTTCAAAAATCCCATCGTTTTGAATTATAGTTATACTCAGAAATTGCCTGGGGACGCACTGCACCAGTGAGGCTCTGTCGGCTCTCCGTGGACCGTGGCTGCTCTCTGGGGAGGCAGGCAGCCTGACGCCTGCGCTCAGGCACGGTGGCGTGCGCACCAGCTCTGCTGCTGCCTGACCTGGGGCCACTTCACCTCCCTTCCCAGCTACCACAGTAGTGGTAATAGCTTGAGTATGTTGAATTTCAAGCACGTTTATGTGTTCAGTTCCTAATACGTGAGGTTTTGGTTTTAACTGGGTCCCCTAGATCCTAGTGTAATAACAAACAGTAACACCAACTGGGTGCAAACTTACTGGTGGGCATAATCTATTGCCAGCCCTGAACAGCAGGGCACATACTTCTGGGTCAGGTAAGGTGGTCAGAGACGGCTAAGGCTGAGTCTTTGATATCGACTCTCTTTTTTGCCAAATGTATATATTGCCGGAAAGCTTTGGGGAAATTCTTGTTCTACTGAAGCCAGTGACAAAACTCCCTGGGAATCAATGGGTTACAGATCCCTATTTTAGTTTGCAGGACTACCAGTGATGAATAAAATTGTTTTCTGGTTTGCCATTGGGTTTCATCTGAAAATCAGGGAGAGTGAGTGCAGCAGTATGGAGTACCACAGTGTCATTTTTCTACAGCCAGTTGTTATCTCTGTCTGCCTTTTGATACAAGTAATGTCACACACAGCAAGTCATACTGAGTGTATTTTTCACCCCAATAGTGTCATCTCAAGACCTGGCTTGATTAGTCTGTATATTGTCTTTGTGGGACATTGTCACTTGTCTAGCCATGTATGAAGCTGGAAACAAAAACCCAGAGTGCTCCATCCTCATTTTGCTGTTCATGCCTGTAAATCTTGTTGATTAGAAATAAAAGCAGGCTGATACCAATAACAGATACTTCTTAGAGGAGACTGTGATGCTTATAAAATAACCAGGGTTCTTTTTAGGAGGTAACTCCATCATGCCCAGTGATAGATAGCAAAGCAGACTGCCACTAAAAGGAAACTCACATTATGCAGCAGACCACGGTGTGACTGAGGACAAACATTAAGAAGGTCATTCTGATCTGATTTGTCAAGTTCATGTTGTTATTGTGGCTTTCTTGAAGCACAAATCTAAATATTCTGATGGATGGTGACTTAGGCACCTCCTTGAACAGAAACTTGTAAGAAAATATTCTGGACAAATTGTAGTTTTGGGTTAAAATATCACACACTGCCCATGATTTAATTCCTCTTCCATATTCATGTGCAGAACTCAAAAGAAGATGATGTCTCTTCATCTGCTTCAATAACTACATCTTCAGCTCTTGCTTGTTTGCAACGTTGTGAATACGCAGATGAAAACAGACATGCTGTTCCGTTTATAACCAGCAATTCTTTTGCTTCCATCCTAAATAGTCTGCAGGAAATGTTTTCTCCGGTTTCATGACTGAACCTGGTGCAAAAGTAAAGGTGGAGGATGTAGTGGTGGAGAATGGCAGGCTTTTTTGAGATTCTGGTGGTCTCCTCTCAGTGCAGTCACACAGGCTGCAGCTTACCTCTAATGGAGACCCCATCTTAGGGTCCTCGCGATAGTTGGGCGATGCTGCTATGAGATTATGGAGTCCTGATGCAAAGGAAATGGTTATAAATATTGTTCTGACATAAATTCCACAGTACAAGTAAAATTTTCCTTCCTCCACCTTGCTTCCTTTACACGCAAGTCTTTTTGATTGAATTACCCATTCCCAAAATATTCCACCTTCACACTATCTCTTTGGAATACCGCATCCCACTTCCCTGCTACCCTCTCTTCTTACCCAACCTACCACCCTCCCTAAGTCCTCCCAAACCCTGCTCCAGCTGCTGCGATGCACCATTTTGCACAGCTGTTTTCCTCCCCCAGCCAACACCGGTCTTCCTCAGCTGCCTTTCTCCCCAGGCTCCTCTTCCCTCCCTCCTCAGCACCCAGTCTTGCCCGTTCAATTCAATTTTGTGCTGGTTGTACCACACTAAGCAGCATAATGCTTCACGGAGGTTCATTAAGCAACACAAGCAACATCTGTTTTGCTCTCTCATCCTCTCCCCGTAGGAAGATGCGTGCACGGTGCAGTGTTCGCTTCTGAGATTTTTTAACTCTACGAACGTACGTATGTAGATATATATATACACGTGTGTGTGCATACTTCTATATGTAAATATGTATGTATATATGTATACATATTTAAACACACGCACGCTTTGCCTTGCATTTATATGAAAGAAGGAAACAGCGCAGAAATGTGCCTTGCCTGTAAGCACAGTAGGGAATGAGGGCTCAGAATGTCTTTATTTTCCAGGGAAGCTTCTTACCACCATTTTGGGCTAACCCTTGAGAAAGCTGCGTCTCCCACA
This sequence comes from Ibidorhyncha struthersii, assembly GCA_013398815.1. NCBI lineage: Eukaryota > Metazoa > Chordata > Aves > Charadriiformes > Charadriidae > Ibidorhyncha > Ibidorhyncha struthersii. The sequence continues at coordinate 146,683 of VZSZ01008498.1, forward strand.
AGACTGGGTTTTACATTGGTTGCAGCAAGGGCCACTGGGCCGGAGGAGCAGAGCATAGACCACTGCCTTTGTCCCAGAGTTTTAGGCAGTCTTTCAGAGATTCACACCCTTCCCCTGAAATCTGAAAAATGAAGGGCATCAGAGAACATGGGTCTGTATTAGATGGGGTGCAAGCATGCAGAGCAGGACTCACCCCACAATAGCTAGATATGCTGTTCTGTGCTTCTGCCATTGTTTTTTTGAATGAGTGATATTTCCACCTAGATATTTTCAGGACCATGTATGGGATTAAAGGCATAAGCCCGCTAATTTGGAAGCCTTTGGAGAACAGCTGCTTGGCAAAAGCAAGCACAGTATTTTTTTCTACGCAGTTCACCAATTGCACGCTTACTAGAGTGGAATAATTTAAGACGTCCTGGCTTTTACTATTTCCTCTGCTATTTCTGCCATTTTATTATGCCACATCCAAAGTCACCTTCTCAGCTCCTTGCCATACGGATCTGTGCAAGTCAGCCACCTCAGACGATGCCTTGTGTACCCTAGGGCACTGTCACCAACCAAATCAGGCTGGGTGCATGCATTTGCAGCTAGCTGCGTGCAGGGAGGGTTGTGTGGCTCTGCACTGGTACACGGCTTTCCTCTGATCTAAGGGTTGGTATTTGCAATTGATCCCCATGTGGGGATCACGAGAACGAGCCCACCCACCTTTTCTGTGAAGACTCCCTGCCTGCCCAGATGGCAGGGGGAGGGTCTGCAGGACCAGGGTCCTCGCTTTTCTTCTAGCGCATGGGGAGGTTGCATGGGCTCCTTGGCACCACTATGCCCCTGATGCCTGGTGCCCGGAGTGGTGTTTGTCCATGGAATAATAGAAGTGGTGGAAGTCTGGAGTAAGCTGCAGGGTGAAGTTTGGGGCAAGCTTTCGGTGTGTGATTGAGGAACTGGGTAGGAGAAGATTATTTTACACAGTTACAGCCTGGGTATAAGCTTCTGTTTCACATTAACTATGCCTCTGATGGTCATATACAAAATACCTCACTGTATAAAGATATTAAACATATTGTTATCATCAAGAATAAAATGGATCCATTTTAGTGAGACTGTATTAAACATACTGACTATTCTCCCTTCCATACCCTTTACTGCATACAGAATGCTGACATGCTTAGCTCTTAAAAATACCATAAGCTTGGACAGGACACATGAAATTTTCCAAAGTAGAAATAGGATAGGGAGAAAAAAGGATTATCTCAAAAGTACATTTTTGCACATAGGTCTGCTGTTATACAGTATTAAATGAAGTTAATCCATCATTTCACGTATATTCACTTGGCTTCATTTCTTAGGGCTATATTCTTCCATCAGATTTACAGGGTGCACCTTAGATAAGTTAGAGAAATGAATGATGTTCTCAGGCTGCAAAGTTCATCTGCTACATGCTCCTAGACTCCAAGTAATACTTTCCTCTGGGTGCTTTACCATTGCTGCTGTGGGGTAAACAGATCTCAGGGTGGGGCTACAGTTTCACAGAAACAGGGTATTTTTAGTTCAACACCAGCTGAAATTTTGTCTGTTTCAAGTGCAAAATGCCTGAGGTGAAATAATTGCCATGCAACGGTCTCCTCAGATGTGGTGCCAAGAGCCACATCAATGGCCACACTGGACTGAGCTGCATTGCTGCAGCCTCCTTGAAGTCACAGCCACAGCCATGCCACCCACCGTCACTGGCCCTTTGCAGAGGGCATCCTTCCAGAGGCAGCAGCCCTGGCCCCTGCCAGCTGCTGCTCTGGGAACCCCAGGAGGACGCTAGCTGGGCTAGCTACGTTTCCTTCTGCCCCCTCCAGCAATGCCTCCTTGAAACCACAGTCTGATGCCGCTTAATGAAACCTGCGTGCGAAGGAGGTCAGTTTGGACCTCCATAGCATTAGCGAAGGCCCATGGGCTCACTCTGGCCCTTCCCACTTTGCAGGCAAACAGGGTTTTATCAAAGAAACTATTTTAGGAGGGACCTTTTCCTTGCAAATGCAGTTCAGTTTAGAGATTCTAAGCCAAACCAGCCCAGGCTGCCCTCGAGCCCTGCCAGTCTGGGGTGGAGGAGGAAGCACTCTTCCCTCATACAGGTTCAAACCAAAAATCGTGGGCACGTGAATTGGCAATGGCTGGGGCCAGACATTTCAAGCTTGACTGGATTTGTTTTTGCTTGTAGATTTCATAGAGAGCAAAAGCTAGTTTTGAACAGAGTGGAGTTCAGCATTTTTAAAGCTGCAGTCATTTAAACCAAGCATTAGATAGAAGCACATCTGAGCATCTCTGTGCTTTTGTAAATATATTTGAAGAGATGCATTTTTAAAAAAAGTCCTGCAGGTGATCATATCCCTTTCCATTGATAAAATCCAGAGGCTCCACTTCTTGAATAACTTTGAATCAAGACATATGCATGCCTTTGATGACGACTTGGTATAAAAGGCATGCAAAGTTAGTAAAACATGATGTGACTTAAGAATTGCTGAAACAACTGGGAGCACTTACTGGGGAAAATTGCAAGTTTTGTTCCAGAGAAGCAGCAGACTGCAGCTTCCTCCAGCGACCTGGTGGACATGAGCCCTCCTTATTGCAGGATGTGTGGGATAGGAGCCTTCTCCCCTCCCAGAACTCATGACAGGCTGTGCCTCAGAGGTCCCGACCGGAGGCAGCATGAAGGAACCTCTGGAAGTGTCCCTGCCTTCCTGAGCCCCTTCCACGGGCTTCTGAGTGGCAGGGGTTGGGTTGACACAGGGGTCACCAACAGAATTACAGACATGAGTTTAGTTAGCAGCAGGTAAACATCCCCATCCTCCCTGTACAGCTGTTCGATGGGACTCCCAGCCCAGCTCCGGCAGCATCAGGGCTGTAGCAATCAACCACATCCCCTTCCTCAGCAAGGAGGGGACTCTCCTGGGAACCAAAGCACAGTGCCTGGCTAAGGAAAAGCTTGCCCAAAGCTTCGGACAGGCCAGGCAGTGCCTCCACGCTCCTGTCTTAGATCAAGTCTCCCAGACACTGGTCGTTGCTGTGCTTGGGTTCACGTAGCGGGGAGCCTCCAAGGCTGCGGTCCCTTGGGATGAAACAAAACCAGAAGACACATCCTGGCTGCCAAGGGGAGCTCAACCTGCTCCAGAGTTACCCACTGCTGCATAGAGGACATTGGCTTCTGGACAACAACTCTGCTGCTCTGGGGTCTGTCCCTGCTGTCCCACACTAGCTGGTGGGGCTGAGCACTGGAGGCTCCACCCCCATGATCACCTCTCCTCTTTAGGTGAACCCTTCCTTATCCACTGTTTCAGGGAAAACGATGCACAGAAAAACGTGTGCCAGAAGGACAGCACAGCAGAACTGGGAAGAGAGCACAGGCCATCTTTGCATAGGACCAGACATTACTCAGTTGCCTTCCCCTGCAGTTGTTCAAGACATGAACCTCCACAGACACTAGCTTTTACTGGGGACAGACCCCATCAGGCAGGGACACAGAGGAAGCCCCCCAGGTGTGCCAGTCCCAGTCTGTGCCTGCCATTCTGCTCCACCCAGGGAGGGTCAAGAAGGAGCAGGGCAGTCACTAGGTACATTTCTGACAGGGAAAACAAAAGGGAAGAGAAAGACCGAGGAAAAAAAAAAGTCACCTGAATGAACTCTTTCTTGAATGCTTCAAAAGCATTGTCCTAAAGACAAGTTTGGGACAGATCAGTAAAGGCTTACAAATATTGGTCAAAGGATGGTCTTTGTCCGCTTGCTCTCACAGAAGAGGTTTGGGGGAAAAAAATGTATACTTTTCTTGTCCCCAAAGGCATTATCTTTCACCATAGCTATGTGGCAGGTTTACAGATTTCATCAGTGGGACAGCTAGTCTGCAGTTAATTATCTGTGATCTTACTAACAGGCATAAAACTCAAACAAAGGGAAAAACAAGCAAGCCTTTGCACACTTTGCAAGAACTGTTCGTGGCTCTAAATTTGTTGTCAGCAGACCTTTAAGAGTGTGCACATATATGTGTGTTGTTTCTAGCCATGCAGCACTTACTGCTGCATCTCTCTCTGTAGAAGTGCAAGCCACAAAAAATACCGTATGGAATATCCGTTTTTGAACCCTTCACAATGACTGGCAGCTTTAATGTGCTGCTTTTCTTCACAAGGTCATTACCCCAGCAAATGCCCTCTGCTTTGATTTTCAGGTAGTACAACAGTACAGATTAACAATTACAAATAAACTGCCTGCTCAGAATGAGCAAACAGTGCACTGACAACCAGCTTCAGACGATACCTGTGTTCAGTGTTGGTCAGAGTCAGAGGATATAAGGAACACAGAATATGCACCTCAGCTTCTTCTTGGGCACCTCTTCCACCCCAAACTTTCAAAGGGGATTTTCCAGTCTAACATTTTTGCAATTGCTGATAGAGTTCCATGGGAAGAAAGGAGCCATTGTAGTGACAGCTTTCTACTCAGCATCGTACATCACTGTCTCGAGCTATTCTTAGTGATGCTTGGAAAACAGTCAGAGCAATCTGTTAAACTGGCCAGTGATGCTGACAGCATCTTACCACAATTACGATGATGTATACAGTGCTAGCTAATAAGGCCAGGGGAAAAAATACCAAAACAAAAGAACATACTCTGATTTCTGTTTTTTTTTTTCAGAGGCATTGGCGTGAAGGATTTCAGGGAAGGAAGGGAGGGAGGGAGGGAGTTAGGACTGAGGAAGGACACTGAAAAGGACACCAAAAAGATATCCAAAATAGAAAACCTGTCTTCAAGCTCCCTTCTCGTTCATTACAGATTAATTTGATTGTCAATAATTCTGACTTAGAGAAATGAGAATTACTGGGCTGGATTTAAGAAAGCTTAAAATTCAGCACTGTTTCAGAAACAAGGAGAAAAATTTAACATCGTTAGAGGGGACTGTGGTTCTCAGAGAGGTATCCTTTGCTGATGTACATGAGTGCAAACTTCATGCTTGGCAATAAAATCATGCTAATTTATGCCAGCTGAGGCTTTGGCCTGGGTAGAGGAATCTGCCGTTGCATTCCTTCCACTGCAAAGGTTTTCAGGGCTTCACATCTCTCATGGTGCCCATGATAAACAGCTATTGTCAAACAATTATACTAAAACCTAGGCACAGAAAAACAAGTAAGCTACTGGCATGAAAAGAACGCAGGGGAGACATCAGTGAAAATATAGTAATGGTGAGATCTATTAAATTGTTGAGTGCTTGCTCAGGGAGCTGCAAAAGCAACATTACTTGAGTCTTTGGTCTTTGAGGGGCCAAATACATATATTACAGGGAGGAATAATCCTGCCCGTGTCATGAAGAGAAGGACATCCAATTTTTTGCACTGCTGACTTCTGCTGTGTGTGGAACAAGGCAGCTGGGAGAAGGGTTGGTCAGCACGAGTGCTCAGTGAGCCTGTTGCCCTTCGCTGTCGGAGTTGGTAACAATACAAGCAAGGCACAAGGCTATTTTCCATCCATGGCAGTAAGATCTGGGTTCTGATTAAAATGCAGGATTTTTCAAGTGGTTTGTAGCTGCCTTGTGGGTAAAGGGGCTGCCCAGCAGAAGCTTGGTCTTCCTCCAGGAGACTCCATCAGCAGTGCTGCTAAGGGTCTGAGAGCACAGTCCTCCCACTAAACCTACCTTTGCATCAGAGTCACCCTAAAAGCCCTCTGTCCTACTGCTGCCCCACGGACACAGTGAGCATATCCTACACTCTGTGTATAGACTACAGCGAGAGCCAAACATCTCCACAGGAGCTGATCAGATACCAGTAGCAAGCATTTCCCCAGTTCAGATTGTTATTGTTTGCTGAAAAACAAACAACAAGAGCTAAACAGAGAGCTTCAGTTTGTGGGAATACGGTAGAGTCCTGACCCCATAAGTCTGGAGGGACTGGCTCATCCCAGGCCCTGTGCATAGAATCTGTGGGATCTAACTGGCACAGCATGCACTGAGTAAGCACTGCTAGGAACCCTGATACAGAGCTTCTTTTCTAGACACCCTTGGAAGAGACAACCAACAACAGTCAACTGATCCAACAGCCCTCTCTGGCTCCACCATAGACACTGGGATTGGGATTCAGGGACCAAAAGAGGGACTTCAGTGATCTAAAAGTGAGGCATTTATTACAATCAGATGAGCCGGACTCCCTCCACAGTGCAGGCATCCAGAGGACATGTCCATGAGCTTTGGATGTCTGCTGTGGTATTCGGCTAAACCACTCTCCAGAGGTGGCTTTCCACCAATGACTGCAGGGCCTGAATGACTGATTCAGAAGAGGTGCCTTGTCTTACTTTTAAATAGCTAACAGCAGGTGAAATTAATTCTCTCCCCCTCTCGTATTCCTCAGAAAGGAATGCAAAGATCATCAAAATCGGGCTAATTCCCATGGTTTCTGAACCAGACCCAATGTTGAGGGGAGACAACCAATGTTAGAAGCAAAGAAACTTCATCACAGGGCACAAGTGACTCTGAGTGATATTCGTCTTCCTAGTCATAGATTTCCTCAAGCCTTAGGGGCAGCAGCAATGAAAAGCTTACAAACATTGATACTGCAGCAAAAGGCAGGGCCATTTGGAATAAGGAGTTCATTTATTGTTATCAAGCACCGTAGTTCCACAGCACAGTTAGGAGCCCTTCTACTAGACAAGGCCAGAGGACACACACCTTTCCTGGCTGACCTGGAAATCACATTTAGCTTGGCTATAAAAATTCTAGCTCCCAAGGGACTGCAAAATCAGTAAAAAGTTAAAGAGAAAGGGTAGGCAAATGCTTGTAATCCTCCAGACTCCAACACTTAAGCTCTGAGCAATAGCCTTCCTGTTGCTCATTGCACTGGTTCACTCATCTTGGATAAGTCTGGTGTCACGTACCTGCTTCCCTGGGCTTAAGTAAGAGAAGCAGAGGAACAGCACAACCCGCCAACTCGATGTGAGTTTTTCTGCCCTGGGCAAAGGTGGTGCAACCTTCCTGAAGATGTGAGAGTTGCACAGGAGTGCCCAGCTGCTTAGCAAGTAGCACATGCCTCAATATGAAAAATGTGAAGTTTCATTCCATTTTATTGCGGGGGCGGCTCCAAACCAGCTGCTCTGTTGGAAGGGAAATGGGGATGTGCCTTCCCATTGGTATGGTGACAGTATTTAAAAATGCTGCGCCTGGACCCCGTTGTGCCAGCTACTGCACCAGCAGAACAAAAGGCAGCCCCAACAGGCAAACAAATTGCCAGGCAAGAAGCAACAGCTACGCCCATCCCATGAGGAAAGGCTGCGTTGCTGCACGTAGGCCTGCCGGATGGGCTGCCGGGGTCACCTCCAGCCCCACTGCTCCTGTGCCCAAGGAGGGGTGTGAGGGCAGACTGGGAAGAGCAGAAATGAGGTGACCTTGCAGGTCTTTACAGGGAGCTTCTCCAGTGGGAGGGGAAGCATGGCAGAAAACCCGAACCCTCCAGCCGCTCACCAAAGGGGACCTGACAATCATGTTACCAGCGCTGGTTCATTCCCACAGGCACACGGCAGCTCTCTGGTGCACTGCACAGCGCAGCGCCAAGGCAGGATGATGCGCTTTAAGCATAGGGTGCTATGCCTTAACATGCAGTTTCTCAGCCATTGCGGTGGGTTTAAACCTTTGCTGCTAGCTTTTATGTTGAGTATTTTAGGGATTTTTTTTTAGTCTAATGAGTTTTCAGCGTGCCTTTGTTCCTTGCCAGCTACATACACGCGCGCACACACACACACACTGCAGCTCATCCTCCAACCAGAAACCCTATTCAAACATTTCTTGGAAGCTCTAGGAATAGAAACAAGAGATAGAGCACTCAAAGCAGAAAGCAAGTGGGTCACTACAGCCCACTACTGTGGTTGCATGAAGAGTGCAGCCTCGAGCAGTTAAACCAGCACGTGTTATTGAATTAATGGCCAGTCTTGGTAGGCTTCCCTCTCTGTAGTCTGCACTCTCCTTCTCTTGACGTCTACTAGTACAGGTGCAGCCAACAAAAAGTCATTCCCAGAAATACACAGGGTCTGTTGTGACCAGTGGGAAACACTGGGAAAAGGAGGGTTTGATTTCTAGAGAAACTCTTGCAAATCACTACTGGTAGGGGGGAAGAAAACAAAGGAAGTATCAGGCACCACTCTATGGAGATAAGCCAGTGATGTTCCTCATTAATGCTCTGTCTTGTTTTAAAGTTCAAGAGATACTGCAGCTGAACTTGCTTCCCTTGACTGGAATTCATCACTGCTAATAGAGCAGAAGCCACAGGGTGAGCTGTTAGACATGCACGGGCAAAAGCAAACTGTTACTGCATGAAAATCAGCCCACATTAATGTCCTTGAAGAACTAAAGTCTGGGTGGAGGATGCACTTCCCTGCTATGCCCAGGGCGGTTTCTATTTACTAACTGGCTAGAAGGTCAACAGTTCCGTTTTTCTTGACTTTCCAGTGTTAGAGTTTGCCTTTACTGCCCTCCGTTCAGCTGCACCCACAGAAGAATAATGTAAAGGAGAAATCACAGCACTGAAGCTTCAAAATCCCCAGGCAGGGCATTTTGTGTGTGTTTGAATGTGCATCCTTCGAAGGACTGTAACACATGTGAAGGAAGAATTTCTTCCCCTCAAAGAACAGAACAGTTGTGAAATTATTTTTGCAAGCTTTATTTTTTTGACATATCTATGCAGCGTTATGCCTGCAATCAGATGTATTACCAGGTGAGAAGCCTTTCCTATAATTCAGAAATAAGTCGTAGCTTCAAACTGCGATGCCTTTTGTTTCCGGTGTGCTTGCATCGCTATATGGCTAAGACTGCCACAGTGCCACACACAGATCACCCATTTTGTCCTTGGAGCTGCTGTAGCCTTCGTACTGTGCAGACGCACTGTCGTCTCTCATCGAGACCTAACTTTTGTTCTTTCCGCTTCTTTTCTGCCTTCCAAGCTAAGTCATAAATCAGCAAATAAGGCTACTTGCTTGTTTATAGGAACTTTCCCTCCATAAATCAGTGTCCCACAGAAGTCAGCCATCAGTGCTACAGGCAGTGGGGCTGAGCATTACGGTGCGGTTGGAGCCCAGGAACTGAGTGCTCATGCTTGTTTACGTACAGTAACTTCCCTTCCTCCCCTGCACAAAGTCCTCTGTGGCTTTCAGAGCAAGATTGAGTGTTCTGCCAGGATTCCCTCTCTCCAGGAACTGAAACACCTTCAGAATATCTGATTATGTGTTATTTTATCCCAATTGCATGGCTTCTTTATACATTAAAAATAATTCATTAGAAACATCAACACAAATACTAAGCGTGCAAGCACTCCTTGAAAACCAACCTCAATTTGTAAACTCATTTTCCACAGCTTGATGTTGCAATATGGGCTTCTGAATGTGGATATGTTTAAAGTGAAGAAAAGTAAACTGTGAAACCAAAGGATACATGCACAGAAACCTGATTTGCACATTTGTGATAGACTATAAACTCTTTTAGTGTCTTGAAAGCATAGTAAGATGTTCACCTTCAAAGAGAACCTAAACAGTGTATCTAAAACAGTTCATATTGGTTATAAGGCTTTTCCTCTTGCAAATACAGCATGTTATGTGTAAGCAACTTTTTTTTTTCCATTTTCAAGAGATTAAGTAATTATTTCATCTTAACGTGATTTATTATATTCAGGCCTAGTTGTTAAACTGTGGACTGAATCTGGAGCTGCCAACACTGTGGCTGATGATGTGTTTGTCCAGTATACAGCTTTGAGTAAGGAAAAGCAGCGTGCAACTACAGTAAGAAAAATCATTAATCCCCCCAGAATCTGCCATAGGAGCGACATCATGCGAGATAATTAAGCCAAAGGCTTAAAGGTCTTAATCCTTACTTTTTCAGATCGTAAGACTTCTATAGATACATTTTCAACTCTTCCTACTAAGAAGACTGGGAGGTGAAGTAAAGTGTTTTAAAGATCTACCACATGAGTTGTCCAGTGCTGGTAGCACTATGCATGACTGAACAAGAGTTTTCTGAATTGCCTAGGGAAGAAAAAAAGCACAAATCAGTGACATTTCCTTGGGCCCATGTGCTTCAGTCTCTCAGACATTATCACAAATCACAGTCCTTCTTTCCATCTGTATTAAATTCAACCTCCAGCTCAGGGGAGGATGAAACTGAAGGACAAGCAGAAGATTCTCCGTAACACAAGAGACAGTTTTCCCCTGGCTGGGTGGAAAACATCAAAAAAAGAGAAAGGACCTGAAGACAGAAAGAAAAAGCAGAAAAGGATTGGTGTCGCTGAGGAATTCAAACTCCATTCATCCTTTCCACCAAGGGAAATGAGCTTGTTTTTTTTTTTGTCATGCTACAATATGCAAATAAATCTAACTAGCTGAAAAACACGCTTCTATTGGATGGAAGAGGTTTCCTTTTATAAAATTAAAAAGTAATATTTAGAGAAAGACTCACAAAGACAGCAGATTGTTTTTACGTCTCATTTAAGCTGTGATTTGCCATTCATTTACAGATACAAATGATGGCTTTTTTACGAATATTTTGGTAAGAAATAATTAATAATATGCTCTGAAACAAGAAAATACATTAAAATGCACATTATTTTTCAATACCGGGGAGATTTAGAACATTTTTTGCAGTGGAAAGCCTAACTATTTTTTGTAATGATTTATTTGTGTGCTAATATCTTCAAGTGCTTCTGCATTTGTTAACATCTATTCACTGATGATTATTAGCGGAGATTTGTTACTTTGTTCAACTCACTTTAAAATCTTTATAAAAAAAAACCTCACTGCAGTCTTTTTTCAGCTGACCGTGCGGATATTGGTGGAATGATCCCCAAGCTGGGACATGCCTGAATATTTGTCAGGGAGACAACACAGACTTTCCACAGTGCCACATACACAGTGATTTCTGGAGTGATACTGTGGTGATCTAGAGATGCTGTTCATGTTTTCACCAAATTGAGAAAGCAGGATTGTGACTTAATGTTACTTTTCAGCCACATAAATCATCATCAGCTCCGCTGAAATTATCTGACTACATTGAAATGAAGGATGGAAAACTGAGATTAGAGTTTATGTTTATAATTCAGTTTGACAAACAAATTTTAATGATGCCAATTGTAATATGCCCAGTTCTGTCATCTTCACTGTGCACATATCACCTATTCAGAGACTCCAGATGTACTTTGAGATTTGCATTCTCTGTCTACATATTCCCATCAATTACAGCACACATCACGCTTCGGTGAGATTTATTATCTTATTGTATCACTGGGGCTCGGATAGTGAAGAATTATAATCTTACAAGCTATTATGAAATGATCTCCACTCGTTGGGGCAAGTTGTTTGCAGGAAGAACAATTATTTCTTGTGGGTTTTCAGTGGCATCCAAACCTTAGGAAGAGGTTGGCCTCATGTTTGTGTGGGTACAGATCAGACCTAGAATCAGAAGGAGGTATGCACGACGGGTGCTCAACTGCAGCATTAAGATCATCTCATCTGTGTTGAGAACAGTTTTAGAACAGCTATTCTCATCTGGGCCTCTCTCTACATTGTCAGAAGAGCAGCAGAATAAAAGGGCCTATATATTAAGAGAGGTCTTGAAGCTTTTGAGTCTTTAGAGGCAAACTTGCAAGCTTAATGGTTTGTAGGTGTCTTTTTGGACAAATGGATATTGCATATTGTCAGAATAGAGCTGCTCAAGGAAAAGAAAAAAAATGACTAAGCATTTTTATTGCTGGAAATACCAGCTGACAAGGTCAAAATGCTCCATAAATGGCTACTTTTAGAAACAGCTCTGGCAGAACACAGGCCTGGCTGAACTCTGCCCTATTTTCCACCAGCTCCTCTGCTCACGGGGCTCTGCTCCCTCTCAGGACAAACAGCAGCCTCAGGGGTTTCACTCCAAATCCAGACAAAACCTGCTTTGGAAATACTGAAATCTCCTGACAATGGGATTAACCTGTCAGCTCAGCTTCCACCGTCTGATCTGTGCTAGGACAGAGTGCTTAGGTAAAAGCTTTAAACTACAATTCACATCTGAGCTCCACTTAGCTCAGTCCCGGGGCATAGGGGAGTGCTTTCTGCTCCCCATCGTCAATGGACTGAGGGAACAAACACACCATCTTGAGTCATGTGTCCAGGATGAACATGGTAGAGGCACCCAGGGATGTCCCTGAGCCTTAAGTCCCTGCTGGGTGGCTCTAGGCAGAGCCCTACCAGGGCACAGAGCTTTTGTGTTGTCCTACTGGGTTATGTCATTCTCCCAGCCAGCTACCCTGGGAGCCCCTGGAAGGGACTGGGCCTTACAATTTATGTAGTCCTGTGTCTAAGATGGGTGCTCCTAAGCAGGTTCTCTGCATCTCACCCAGGTCTCAAGGTGCCGTTGATGAAGGAGGCTGGAGCATCTATACGGGCTTCACTCCTTCCTGTCACCCATCATCACAGGTAGTGGTAATGCACAGGTAGCTCCTCTGACACCTTTTCATCTCTAATGTTTGTATGGGAATTTGGCATTATTGGCCTCATTTTAGGGTTGAGGGTAGCCAGGGTTTGAGAACTGAAATGGGATTTTCCCCAAGGTCACCCATGAGCCAGTGGCAGAGGCAGAAGAGCTCCCGGTCCCCTGAATCTCAGGGCGGTGCTCTGGGCAGGACAGCATGTCTCCTCCCAAAAACCAGTTCGGTGCACACATCCAAGCCCTGCTTAGTCTGTCTGCATTGCAAAGGGCAGAAGACAAACAGGGGATCTGCAAATTTCTGCATCGTGTCTCTCTGAGGTGTGACTTGTGCCTGCGTCAGCTTTCTTAAGGGGATCATAATCTAATAGAAAGGAGCAAAAAAGCTGATCTGACTGCTGCTGAAAGATGATAATCCAGAAACAATTAGGTATCTATCTACCCTTCTTTGTTAAAAGCATGAATAGCACATGTGGGGAACATATCCTCAGATGGCTGGAAAAATGGATTTGTCTATTTTTACTGATTTTTTATTTAAATCTTGCAAGTAGTAAGAAAGCAATTTTAATAAAATATGCTATGCATAGAAGAATTGCTGCTTTTCATCTAAGAAGTGGCAAAGTGAAGAGTTTTCTTTATTTTTACTAATTTTCAATTTGATGCAGATGTGATTCCAATGCTAATTATGCCCCCCACCGTCTCCATGCTCCAGTGAAATGTGACTCCCTGATGTTTCTCATTGTCTTTTGTTTACAATTATAAGAAGTTGATGGAAATCATCTGGGTTTTGCTTCTGTACTGCTGTGGGATTTGTACAGCAGGAACCTGTCAAACTCATGACCTCTAACACAAGGAACTGTGGCCAGGCTGCAGTCACAGCTGAAATCTTAGTATTGGACTGTTTCTCTCTCACCCCCTGCATATCTGTGATGAAACTCTTCCTGAATCATGGAAGAATGATCTCAGATTTAAGGATAAACCGTAGGATCTTCACAAGTGAATTTTGATGCCCACTTTTGCTAAATGTTGTCTTGCTCAAGGCTCCTTTTCCTTGTGCCTCATTCTCCTAAAAAAAAAAAAAAGAATGAGATAATAATGCAGGTGTGCTGTGAGCATTTCATTAATGTTTCCAATGCTTTGGAACACACTGGAGACTGGAGGGCTCTCTCAGCACCTACACACTATCTCCAGAACCAGGATCCATTAAATGAAAATGTCTGTTGTCTAATTTGCTGATGACCTGCTCCTGACATTGCCCAGACTGGACCATCTACGAATGTATTTGCATTTGCTGGAACTGTATGGATATATGAGGCATCTGTGCATCAACCATATACCTCAGGGACAAGCAAATGTTACATTTTAGGAAGATAAAAAATTGAGTTTAAATATAATTATATATAATGTATCTGGGCATCTTGTACATATACATGCAACTGCAATTTTTGTACTGGCAATGAAAACATTACCAGGAAAAGCCATCTGGATTTAAGTGCTATGTAGAAACCATTAGACAAATACAGCTCGCTACCTAACAGACTAATTCTATTCATTCTATTACTTTGAAGTGAAATATGTGGTAAAATTAACAACTGTCAGATTGCTTTCTGCACAGAGGAGCAAGAGAAGGCTTTTTCCCTAGATCCTAGAGATTTTTGTCTTATTTTTCCTTAAATCCCACCCCTTTCCTATATTCCCGAGTTCCTCCACTATTCCCAGTGTTTCCCTCCTCCCAGCTAGGGCTCTTGACTGGGTGAAGGCCAGCACACAGTGGTGGCGATGGTGTTAGATGCCATCTCTGCGGGCCCAACACATGTGCTGCTGGACGAGGTGATGGCTGCTCCTCTGGAGGCGTGTGAGCTCCAGTTAACAGCTGCGTGATGCCGGTGGGCCTTTATTCACCTTGCTCTTGCACTGCCCTACCAATTCTCACAATACAGTTAGGAATTTAATGTCTCAGAGCTACCTCATCAAATGTAGCTGAAAAAAATATAAGAGGGTTAAAAGTTTTTTGGGAGGGTAAATAACAGGCAGCTGTACAGATGGACAGACAGGTGGACACAGGTGGATGAATGCTGCAAACTCATTTATCTGTTTTCTTGGAAACCAGGCTAATGTTGAGACAAAGCCATTCATAAACACTGCTCAAATATGCACATGTCAGCAAATTAATACTTATTTCTGAGAGGGAGTGTCAAAAACTTTCACTGTGAAGCTGAACTCTGCACAGGCTGGCATAGACCTGTGACAGATGTGGTGACAATGAACTCGTGACTTGTCATAGGAGGCGGAGGGCAGTGTTGTACTGAGATATGCTGCCGTCTCTGCATGGCAGATGCAGGGATAATTTAGGTGAGCCACAAATTCTTGCGGTTTTCCCTGAGTTAGCTCCCTCGGATTCTCCATTAGCATAGCAGCAGTTGCCACAAATAATTGTCACAGATACACACCTGCGTTGCCAGCTCAGCCTGTGGACGTAGAGGGGACAGAAGGAAGCCTAGGTAATTATCCCATTGTTCTGCAGTGTGGAAATGCTGCTTCCTGCACTTGGAGCACCTGCAGCCCATGCCACACAAGATATGCATCCAGGGTGCAGGTCCTGTGTCCAGGAGGAGGCTCGTGACCCATGTGAGGGCACAGACTGACATGGACACCAAGGCAAAGGCGGCTACACCATCAGCCATGGAAATCAACCCCCAAAAGCAAGGCTGAGACATTGGCATGTTGCTCCATGGAATGTATATCCTACCATTTAGTCTGCTATTTGTACACCCTGTGGTACAAACTGACTTATATGAACTCCAGCAAGGGGTAAAAACTGGAAGGTTGGGCACTGGGATTCCCTACTGGAAATTTGTCTCAGCCGAGCATCTTTGGTCACCCTTGACTGGTCATAGCTACTTCACACAAAATATGAATATTAATCATATCCAATAATAACAATGATGATGTTACTAGCTGCATTTCATAGGTTCAGCTGGGAGAACAGATAGCCAGCTTGGGTATCAAATTCAGAACTGGATAAAGCTTGCTTGGGTTCCAACTTACTGGAAAAATGTGTCAGTCAGTGTTTGAAAGTAGACAGATGTTCACATGACCCTCTGTTTTGGCATGTCCTTCCTTCAGAAGAAACCAGGGACTGAGCCAATATGATGAATGAATCACTTCAAATCACTAGAGGGTAAATCTGAAAAGATTACAACTTCATGTTGCAACTTGAAATCGTCCACACTTTTCCACTGCTAAGCCCCCTGAGACTGGAGGCAGAAACCTTAAATTGACTACAATTTCACTCCAGTGGTATGAGTTTAACTTCAATAGATAGTTGAGATTTAAGCTACTGTAAATATGAGGAGAAAGTCAGACACACGCCATCTTAAACATACTAATGCACAAACATTTTATGTTAATTCTTCGATGAAACACTTCACATGTGACAGCCATTTGTTCATAACCTGAAGTTTATGGCTGTGTGTTTCTGACAAACCTACATTTCCATGCTCCTGTCCTGCCCATTACAATAATTTAGCAGAAATGAATGACCAGTTTGCACCAGCCACTAACCAGGTAGCGTTCTCCTTGCAATCATCAAAGATGTCAATGATCCTTGTACCCCAGCTGGTTCTTCTTCTCACTTTAAAGTTACCAGAAATGGCAGTACGTGTAAGTGTCTTTGTACATACTGCACCCCGGTCAGCGGTTTGAATTTCAGAAGCCCTGTGCCTCTTGCCTCCATAGCCTGCTTCACCAGGGACCATGCTCAGCAGAGCTAAATGTTTTGTGCCCCACAAACATGGATTTGAAGCATCTTCCATCTCAGAAAGAGCAAAGCAAAACTGGCGCTCTCCAGCTGTACGTTCTGCAGTCTGCAGGGAGGGAGGTAAAATAAAGAGGCAACTAGAGAAATCAGTTCCGTTAAAACAGGCACCCTGCTGCTGGTAACAATACCAAATATATGACAATTGAGGGAAAAGTGAATTCCAGTAGCTCAAGCATTATCAACCCCTGCTGTTGTATTACCTGCTGGTGCCCTCCTTCAGGCCTTTTCACTTGCAGGTGGTTTGATGCTTCCCCTGTGGTCCCCAGCACCTGCGGGCAGCCTGATGAGACCCTGCTTGCAAACATACCCCTTTTCTGTTGGGAAGCAACCTCTTAGGAGCTGCTCATGTCAGGGAGGTGGCTCCAATTCCAGCTGTGAAGTCCTATCAATACCTTCAGGTCAAACCTGTCCAGTTTTCAGGGTCTCTGGTGTTGCCTGACATGAGCATCCAGCCACCCAAGCAGAGCCCTCTGCTGCAGTCCAGGCAAGGCTCACAAAGTCAACTAAATTGCAAGGGGAGACAAAGCTCAACCTAATCCCTTTTACAAACACACATGAAGCAATGAGGCAGAGGCACCCTCTTCTGCTGATGAGTGGGCATGTGAGCCCAGGCTGTGCCTCCACATGGGCACCCGAGCACCAGGAGTGCTCCGGGTGTCTGTGCAAGGTGTGCAGCCTTCTCCCAGCCAGCACAAAGTAAGAACGATGGTGCAGAATGAATGTTCTTTTAATTCATGGAAAATGAATTTTTACTGATGTTACTGAGCATCTGGGGACCCCTATTGCAGGAACTGACAATGTGTTATTTTGCGATTTCGGGCAGCGCTTCTCTATGATTCTATTAGCTCATTTGCAAACACATGGTGCTCAAATGGGACATTTGTAATCCATGTAAGGTGGAGTGTTTTATAAAGGACACTAAAAACCATGGTTCTCACTTGGCCAGTGGGCAAAAAGAGACCCAGAGACTTTAAACGAATTGCCCAAGGTCAAACGGCAGCCCAGTGGCACATCTGGTATGCCAGATCTCCGAAGTCATGTAATAATCCTTTATTCACTAGATAGTATTGCCTCCCTAAAGCCAATATAATGATATTCACTAATGAGGTTGTTAGGTTTAATTAAAGCTGGTAGAGTTCATTACGTAGCAGGAATGAAATTATTGTTTCATTATTGTATATTATAATAATTACAGAGTAGCTAGACCTCTGCATTAACCACAGAAAGAGACTATCCAAATTCTGTGTCCTATAAATGTTTAGACACATCACATAGGAATTGCAATGGACAAAATGTACTGCAATGGACAAACTGATGTACTCAACATCATGCTTAAGTACTTGTTTGAAATCTTCTGGCTTATTAATCACTGTATTTTTTAATAATGGTTCAAAATAAATTTAGTTAAGAATGAAATACTCTTCACTGAAAAGGCTGATTCCTTGAATCTTCAGCTTGTTACCGAGGGTCTGTTGTGCCATATCTACTGACACATGATAAAATAATTTGGGGGGTAGGGAGACTTCAAAATACTGGAATATGAGATAAGGCACTGTTTCATTTTTTAAATAAAAGATTCTGTTTTTTTCCAATTCAAACTGACTCCTACCTGAGAAAATGTAAACAGAATTTAAAGGAAAGATGAAGATAAACCTGCTGAAGTTGGAATAGAAGTTTTCTCAATTACTCTGTTTGGGTCTATTTAGGCCTCCATTATAACTTTACAATTGCATTACTATGGAGTGACATGTGTTCTTTTATCAGACGGATTTCCCCAAGGACCAGATTTTGATCCTGTGAGTGCACCCTCAAAGAAGATAAATGTAATTTGCATAGGAAGATCTGCAGTCTTGGCTCATACTGAGAAGCACCTTATTGCACAGAAATCCTCGCCGAGAATTCTTGTGCTGCTTTATGCAGGGAAGGGTGTCAGAATCAAATCCATAACTTACTAACTTAATAATTAGCTCATATTTTATCCCTGAAACTCTATCCATCAGACAGCAACAGCATACAATGCATTTGTTCACATACTTTCTCCCTCTCCAAGACAACCAGGATGATGACCGTGACCTGGGGGGATCAGAAACCATCCCAGGGGTCTTGCTCGGGTGTAGCCACAGTGGCAAAACAGGGTAGCGCTGCTTGAACCACCTTCAAATTCTGTGGAAGTGGCATGGAAGGAAACAGCCAAAGTAGTTTATAGCCAGCAGCCTGAGAACCCTATAAATAGCACCAGGATTTCTGGTTTCCTATCCCTTGCACATACAAGCAAACCAGGAACAAGTACAACAGTCATAAGGAGCGTGCAGTGGTATTGCGCAAGTCTCATTTTTCTTATAGTAGCTAACAGCACAGGCAATTAGAAACTGCAAAGACTTCCACCCTGTGCAGAGTCAATGTTCACATACTTCGACCCTCTGCAATAGGGTGACATCCTTAAAGCCTAAAAATACTTCCTGTATTCACTACCCTTTTTGTTCATCTTCTTTCTTCACATCTATATTGCAAATGGGGCAAGACTTCCTATTTCTGTATGACTGCTCAGACTGTTCTTGGTTCACAGCTGAGCCAAAGACATTTGTGGCTTGTCCTAAGCCCTCTCTTTTTAGCAGATTCTTTTATTCTCCAAACACATTGGGTCGTTTCAGCCTTACACTGACTATCGTTGAACACCATGCAGACAGAAGCATTCACAGACATATGAATAAAGCAGTTCATATTCCTGGGTACACAGAATAATTGCCTGCTCATGACAGATAAGGATGTGTGCAGGTGTGTGTCTAATTGCTGTGTTTGCTCCTGCAGGCACATCTTTAGGTGTGCAACTCCCTACTAGCTCTCTTGAAAGGCCAGATAGAAAACCCAAGAATCACAGCAGCAAACTCTCCACTGATTCTCGATAGTTTTGAGTCAGGCACAGAATTTACAAAGGTATCTCTTTTAATAAGCCTTTTCAGAAGCACTTAACTTTTTGGCTTAAGAATATGCAGTAGTCTCCATTTTCTGCAGAGAGGTGTAAGTTCAGTGTAGATCAATGTGTGGGACAGAAGTACTCCATAAATACCAACCATGTCAAAGCATTTCACAGAAACTGTGGAAAGCCAGGGAATGTCCTTCCAGCCCCTGAAAGGAGGCAGAAAGCAAGGCAGGGCTTCTGTCTCCAACAAAAGGATTATGTGATGGTGCAACATTCAGGTTGCTGCTCTTGCAGCGTTTGAACCTAGGCTCCCACGTGGGATGCAGGTGTCTCACTGATGTTTCCAGCATCTGCACCCCAAAGCCAGAGTCTCAGAACCTGCCCAATATCTCAGTCCCGGCTGGATTTGCAAGCTAATACCCCCTTTCAGTTGTTTCGGCTCAGACAAGGCTAGTGAACACACCCTCGGGAGGCCAAAATCCTCATGGAGCGATAAGAAATCCCTTTTACATGGTCACCCTCTTTGGCCATGTGAGAGCTTGGACACTTTGTCCACTTGTCTTTGGACAAGTGCATCCTCACTTCCAGAGCAGCGCATGGCCACGGCTATGCACGGGTCCCGAGTTACATGGCACTGAAGTCCCCATGGTAGGACTGCCACTTTGCCCATGCACCTGATCAGGGGATCCACCAGGGACATGGGAGGGTCCGTGCCTGGTCCCATGGGTGTATGGAACCCAGTGTAGACTAGTACAGCTTCAAGGAGAGATCCTGAAAATATCCCACCCTTGTGAGCAGTGAGGTCAGACGAGGATTACCTGGGAAAAGTGAGATTCATGGTGCTGGGGGATTTGGAAGCACATACTTGTTCCTGGAGAGAGTGCTTCACAGGAAGACAAACACCACCGCTTTCTGCAAGAAAGGGCCCATCTAGCTCAAGAGCTGAGCTCATATATAAGTTTCATGCCAGATCCACCCCCTTTCCTTAGCATTTTGTTTCCTACCATCTATTTCAGGCAATGCCTGATCAGTGTGCCGTCTTTCGCAAACCCCATTCGCAGATGCCTGCCTCACCCCACAAGCTCAGACCTCTCACCAAACTTCTTTTCCAGTGCCAGAGGCTGTGCTGTGGGCACAGGGCAAGAGCCAGGCCACAGCACTGTGCTGCAGATGGGGTGAGATGTTGTCCTGGTTTGAGGTAAAAGAGAACCAATTTTGTTCAGTAACTTTGCTTCTTAGCTGGGCCTCTTCTAACTGCTGAAATTAACAGCATATTGTGCAGACAGTGTTTGCTCTCTCAGTGACAAGACCAATGTTTATAGCTGATGCTCAGGCATGGTATGTGCAGAGGCTCCTGCTTATACTTATTGCTATAACAGCCAAGGCCAACTTTCTTTGTTATTTGCCCCGTTGGAGGGTCGGAAGCGGAAAAACGCAGTGGGGTCCCACCTGCAGGGAGGAGCGGACAGGCCAGGTGACCCAAAACTGACCAACAGGGTATTCCATCCCATCTGCCTCATGCTCGATGTAAAAGCTGAGGGATCAAAGGGTCAGCTCTCTCTTTCTTCAATGGCTGACATCTGAGGAGGACTCTGTCTGTTCATCTGCCTTTGGTCCCAATCCTGAATGCAGATCCGGAATCCAGTTCCAGTTCCAGTCTGGCATTGAGTCCAGCCTGGGACTGCCCCAGTGCCAGCCGGTGTCGTGATTGTCATCCTGGGAGCTTGATACGGTTTTGTATATATTTCATTATTTTCCTTTTATTTTATTATTAATATTTTATTAAAGTAGTTTAGTTCCTTCTAAACTCCTGAGTCTCTTTTTCCCTCCTCTGCCTCTCTCTTTGAAGAGGGGTAGAGGGGAACATCTGTCGGTCCCATCTGGGGTCCCCCACGTCCCCAGTGGCCAATTTGGCCCAAACCACGACAGATGTAACCCCAGATAGAGCTGCGAGGGTGGATGGGACGGCAGGCTGCTGAGCAGGGCTCGTGCTCTGCGCCCCGTCCTTGCCAGGTCTGCACATCGCAGGGGTGAATTCCAGCAGGGCACCTGAGGTTACAGACAGCACTGAGCCCAACCGCCCACCGGCACAAACTAAACCTTCCTTTCTGCTGAGATTGCTATCAGCCAACACTCAGCCCATCTGATGGATCCATGCATTTAATCCTATTACCTAAACACAAGGAATTGAGCGGTGTGTCACACCGAGCCAGGAAACCGGGAGCTTTGGCAATTTGTGTTCATGCAGGAAATGTTTCTGTGCCGGTGGCAAAGCCACGTCAACCCACAACCAAAGACAAGCTTCCAAGAATGATGAAGATAACATCTTGTTAGCAGCAAATACAGAGACTTAATTTAATTAATTATGATACAGCAGCTTTTCAAAATGTCTGAGAAACCTTACTGGAAATGAAATACAATACAGAAGACAGGAAAAGTAAATCTGTAGGTATAAAGCAGCGGAAATTTCAAGTATCCACTCTTTTTTTATTCTAGCTCTGTTCATGCTTCCCCTTACTTGCCCCCCTCTTACTTTCATCTTCTCCTGAAACTGATAGCATCATTACCAAGATGAAAGGGAGAGAGAGAGACGGGTAAAATGTTGAAGAGAGAGATCACTCATAACTGTATACTATTGGGGCAAGGTCTGTTTACCTTCACACTAAGGCTGGTCTTGGTGAAAGTGTCGATCTGTCACACGGAGGAAAGCCTAGAAGGAAAACAGGCTAAAGCAGGCAATGAACCAGTAAAACAATTTAATTGAGAGTGTGTGAGGAATGGATGCATCTCAAATTGCTCAGACATTTATCTCAGTTGCTAATGATTTATCTAGCCAGGTTATGGATGGAAAGCTGATGTAAGCAGATGCTTTTCTATGTTTTTTAAGGCTTCCTGGCTTCAGTCAGATAGGAGATTTGCAGAAAATAATCTTACATTATTTCCAAATAATTTTCATAGCTGGAGCCACAAGCCAGCAATCATATGTAAAGACCCATGTGTATATGTGGCCGTTTTGTAAGCTCAGAAGTATCTTGAGCATCATTCCAGCTCTAAGTAAATATCCATACCAGTTATTATGCTCTCTGAAGGGTTGACCACTCTGCATTTGTTTCTGGTTCCATCCTAAGACTGAGAAGAAAACTATCCTGTCATATTTACACCTCAAATATTCAATACCTTGTTCTTCAGCACTTGATACTTATAAAAGGAGCAAAATGTTGCAGTGAAGATACACTGTGCAGTAAGGATCCAAGAGGGAATTTAAATTCATGACAGCTGTGATACAAGAAATGTATTTTGCTTTTATAGCTGGATTCATTTTTCTCCTGAAAACAAAAAAAAAGAAGAATAAAATGCAGACAAAAATGTTTTGCTAAAACTAGGCCACCAGTAGTCATTTCTTCCACGCTAAGCCTTCACCTACAGACACTATTCAACAGACACACAGAAAAAACCTTTTCTTGTGTTGCACAATACCTCCAATAGACCAGTTTCTCGCAAGCGGATGACTTTGCACATAAGACAAAATTCTTAACTCCACAGGGTAAATTCTGATTTGGATATTCTGCTCTTCTTTCCTATGCGGTGGAGCTAAATGATGGCAATAATGAAGCAGAACACAAAGATATTATGACTATAACTTTGGATGGCACTTGTTTTTGCAACGTTAACCACATGAGCTCTTTTCAGACCGACTTCGGGTACATGGTAACATACATATGAAATGTCACCAGACTAATGCTATCGGTACTAATTGGCCAAATAATGAATGATTGCGAAGTTTGTACTCTCAGCATGCCTGGAGGGCGACTCTTCCAAAGCAGAGCTAAGACACATTGCCAGGGCACCAGCTGCATAGGAAAAAGCCTGCTAGGCTGTGCCGACTCAGTATCTAAAGGGAAGAGCACAAATACCCAGGGCAATTCAGCACAGCCTCTCTCAGAAGATCTACATTTATCTAAATAAATTTCTTAGAGGGCTCTGTCACTGAGCTGCCACCTCTAGGTGTAATTCAGCAAGGTTTAGAATCAGATCCAAGTTTCTCCCCATCCTTATTATTTTACATTTTCACACAAGGCTTCATGATTATTGGTTTGGAACATTAAAATGCAAATGATAGAGGAAGTAATACATATTTAAATGTACAGTGTCAGCTTGGTATAAAAGCTCTTCTGGAACAGAATGACACTATTTTCTTCAGTAACTTCTAAAAGTGGCAAAATAAAAATGAAAGGAGAAAAAAACTTCAGGTCTATTTGCATTCATGCTTTATTGGTCATGCTGAAAGAAAAAGCTTAGTAAGCTTGGAGGGAGGGGGGCAGGGGGAGAAAAACAGTCATTAGTGAAAATGCAACCGCAGCTGACTCTGTGACTTCCCAGGCAGCAGGAAGAGGAGGAGAGTGCACCAGGAGCATTGGATGTGAAACAAGGGTAACCACCTCCCTACAGAAAAACAAAGAGGAGCTTTGACTTATCTTGTCTTTGTCACTTCTGGAATCAATATCCTCTTCACGTAAACACAAAGGAGAAAGGGTGAAGAAAGGATTCAACCAGGGCAGAATGCAGAAAGCCTCTCTGTCTCCTAACACATCCTTGCAGGATGCCCAGTTATTTTCCAAATTTAACTTCTGGCTAAGGAGTGACAGAAGGTCACTTATTCTCATGATGCTTTTTTCAAAGCTTTCAGGTTACCAGGACACTACAGAATGTTTCCCCTTTTCACTTTTTTAATACCACTTTCCCACTGCCATATTCAGTGTTTCCTGAAGAGATAAACCAAGATTTAAAAAGTGTGGAAGACATTTTTCATGGCCTAAAGATGTAGGTCACAGCTGTGTGCCTGTGTGTTCCCCATTTTCACTCCAGACAGCATTAGGACCTCAGCGTTTAATGTTAAATGTTAATGGATAAAGAAGGCAGGTGGCTGAGCTGTCACTACAAGCCATTTCTGCACCCTTTACTCATGCTGCCATAGAATATCCATGCTAGCTCCTCTTGCCTGCTTGGACACAGTTCTGCTTCCCACGGAGGGTTCTGTTTTAGCAATAACAGGTGTGAATATGGATTACAGACAGTCCCAAAAGATAGGTCTCTATTTAGTCTCTAAACTCCATGAAGTTGAAGAGCATCTGGACGCAGGCCTGGACCAGCTCTGTGTTATGGAACAGCAGGTCTTGATGAACTGAAAAAGTCAGCAGAAAACCTAATTCAGGCCCCCCTCCTGCATGCACCCACACACACAGACATACACACACACAGGTACAAACAGTCCTTTTCAGGTAGACTTAAATCAGTTCCCAGAACTTAGTCTTAACATGTTGTCAGAAATGTTTTTGCTGGAGGAGTTGTGTCTGCATTAGCTTTTGGCAGGATAGTGAGGAGAGATGGGAGAGTAACACCCCTGGCTGAGGGAGCTAATGAGTTGGCAAAACTGTTGTCGTGTGTACCAGCCTCTAGTGAGAGCAGAATTAGGAGATTTGAAACTTGTAGCCTTTGCAAGTATTTACATTTCAATTATCACAGGATTGGAATGCAGAAGATTACAGCAAAACAAAACTGAAAAATATAGGAAAAAGCTCTTTTTAGAAAGCCTGAAATTGATACAGGTTAAGTTAAGATTCCGGCAAATTGCTAAAGGGAACATACACTACTCATACTGGTCAGATCATCTTGAAATGGGACCGCATTACATTCACAATTTATAAGTCGCACTTGTATTTGTGGATAATCAAGCCGCAACGTGAATTAGCTTGTTAGAGTCCACGGCTTGCGTCTCCCTTTATTATCACTTAAGCCACCCTGTGCTCGCTCCAAGGATGCGGTCACTGCACCAGGGTGGCAGCCAGCTGCCGTGGGTGGAGGCCTGGGAGGGGAGCTGTGCTCTTTTCCCTGCTGTTCTTTCTCTTTGGCGCATGGAAATCTTCTGAGCCATAAGTACACTTTATGTCTCCTACCCTTCAAAAAGTCATCTTCCATGATGCCAATTTATCTTTTTAAATAGAAATTCATTCTAAATAGTGTCACACATTCCTCCTGCCCATCCCACGCTGGCGTTACATGAGTGAAAGGCCACCTGTTCCCCACTGTCCAGGCTCTGGTCTCTTCACCATGGTCACCCCCGACTTGAGGCAAAACTTTCTGCTCTGAGATTCCAGCTTCCTGCGCCAGCACATGAATCACACTGGAAATTATTATGAGTGTGAATTAAAATAGCCCATGAAAACATATTAAAAATCTCTTCTTCATTAGCCAAAAGTCAGCAACAGGGTAATGGTCACCAAAGGGAATCCAGTGCTACACCCCAAAGGATCCAGTCGGTTAGCTAATGCCTTGCTGGAGGAGACACTGTCCCAAAGGCAAGTCGGTTACTTATTTGTGTTCCACACAGTAAGGGTTAAACTGGGTAGACACCATAACTGTTTCCTTGTAAACTAATAACCCCTTTCCAAAATAGGCTTTGGTTTGGTCTGTTTTGGATATCTTTACAGTTTCTTATTAATTGCTGGTAATAAATTTCCTTCTGAGACCTAATTACAAATCTAGGCACTGCCTAGAGCAAGGTTTGACACTAACAGAGGAGGTTCCTCTTGTTTTCTTCATCCTAGAGCTTTCTCACAGACCAGGGAGCATGGTGGTATTACCCTTCATTTCAGCTTATACCTTTTTTTCTTCATAAGCTAAGCTTCTCATATACCCGCATTTAAAGTCCATATGTCAACTCATCTTCTCCCTGGATGTTCCTTAGTTTGCAGGGTTTTCATGCATCCACTCATCTGGGTGTCTTCTGCAGAATCTCTCTTCCATTGATCAAATCCCAGTCCTTGGATTCACATCTTTTGACCTCTGCAACCTTGTTTGACTTCTCCATTATTTCCTCTACATCATTTGAAGATCTAGTTTATTTTCTGTTTCCTACCTGCTGCATTTCTCTTCACTCAGTAACTTGCTTCCAATCCAAAGAGTGATGGAAATGGAAAAAAAGTCTACCTTGTATTTGTCTAAGAAGTCTCCAGAGGTACAGTTAGCAGCTGCATTAGTAAAATGGAGCAAACTACTGCTAACTCGAACCACTCTATAATCCCATGTTACCCCACTTTAACAGGAATGGAGGAGAAAATGAGGTTCATCGACACCTGGAATGTACAATTGGGGCACAGATTCCTACACAGAGGAGCACAGAGAGTTTCTTACCAATTCTGTTACACGTCCGTGCTCCAGAAGAGTAGCTGTTTTCAGGAATATCCCATTGCAGTTTCTTAAAGAGTGGTAAAGTGTGGGTAAACTGTGGTGAAACTCATCCTCAGGGTACAGATTTGGTAGAAATACAATCTAGGTAATAATTAAGGATAACCAGAAGGCAAACGAGGTGTTTCTCTTTAGCTTTCCAGGATATGGGATGAATAGGGCATCTGAAGCTGCTGAACAAAGCATTAGTTTTGCAGGATGCATAATAAGCTGATAGAGATCTAGTCACACAAGGCCACTGAGACCTTGATTTCTAGAGTTAAAAAAAAAGTCTGGATGTGTGTATGGACTATAAAACCACTCACAGTTACATTAGATAACTGGAGTTTTTTAAGCAGGGATACACAGCTTCAGGCTTCTGTGGGTAAGGCAATGATGAGCACAGGTAGGTTGAAACACTTCTATTATGAGTATCTACAGTTCTATCACAGAGCACAAGTACTGACCCCATTGTGTTTGAAACCAAGAGGGTAAGTATGACAGTATCCTTCACCATCGAGGACCTCCAGGCTTTGACAGTCTGGGGACTGCTTGTCTGTATTAATGTCGTACTTCTCTGCCTGCAGCCTGACGTGCCCTCTGCTCCTGTGTAGCTTGTGATTTCTCTGGGAAATTTTCTCTTAAGCCTGCTTTGCTTTTCATTTCAGGATCCAGTCCTGTTTCCCAGACATGTAAGGAATTGGCCCAGTGTGTCACAGGGATACATGTCAACCTACACTTAGGTGGCCAAATGGGCTGGCTCAGCTCCCTCCACTTCTTCTTTAGTCGGAGGAGACACCCAGGCTCAGTGACCCCAGGGAGGTTCCTGTGAGCTGGGGGCAGTCTGGCCCCTCAGCCAGCACACAAAGGGCTTCACCTCACCCAAAGGTACTTGGCCAGAAGCGAGGTCTCTCATCCAAGGTTGTGTCTGCACTGCCTCTGTAGCCAGCGGCAGTGGAGGGAGGCAGCTCTGGCTGATTCATCCCCTTTTAAGTTAGGTATACGGGTAGGTGGGATGAATCACTGTCTGGCAGTGCCTCCATTGACTGCAGAAGGAATTAGGCAACTAATTTAGGTCAGATGCTTCATTTCTAAGTGAATAAAATTAGGGTAAATTAATCCCTCCCTGTGTTGCACTGTAATGGGGAAGGCTAATGATTGCACATTATTTGAAGAGAGAGACTGTTCCTCACCTCAGTAAAATAAAATCACTTTATTATCTTTTTTCCAGCTGTGCTATTTGTTCTGATGGGTGGATCACTGGTCTCTAATACAGCAGGTAAAATGAGAAGAGACATCTAAATCACTGTTGCAATATTTCCAATTGTTTGTATCTTATTGCTGGTTTCTCACAATGCGTTCTGTTTCTTGAAGCCTTGGGCATTGAAAATAAATGAGAATACCACCTTCCTTTTTTAATATAAACCAGAAGTTTATGCTTCTAGTCATCTGGAAAACAAGTGCAAAAAGCATGATCTGAGTGTGCTATACAAGAAAAAAGCCAAACGCAAATAAAAAGTACCCAGTATATGCTAAAAAAAACCCAACTCTCCTTCATTTCAACCTGGTTTTCAAACCCGATCCAAGATTTTCTTCCGTTTGCTTACAGTAGTTTTTGCAGAATTAAGCCAAAGATTTCTTGCAAATTCACAGTTAAAAAAACCCAGTCTTGAGCTGTAGTATCCATCATGGCATGGTCAATGAATGGCATCAAAAACATTAGCTTTGTCACCTGTTCCTTCATGAGCTGGACGCTCCAGGACTTTCCTTCTATTTTCTTTCACATACAGGGGCCACGTGCAAAGCTCAGAGACAGTCTCTGGCTGTTGCTTGTTAATTGGGCTGT
The DNA here is from genome assembly GCA_013398815.1 of Ibidorhyncha struthersii. NCBI lineage: Eukaryota > Metazoa > Chordata > Aves > Charadriiformes > Charadriidae > Ibidorhyncha > Ibidorhyncha struthersii. Next base: position 174,950 of record VZSZ01008498.1, read on the forward strand.
TGCATGAAAACAGAAGAGAGTTCAAGAAGGTTCCTTAGCCTGTTGTGTTTCCCTGCGCTGCAACAGATGCAACCAAGGTTACATGGGTCTCCAGTCACATGGAAGAGTCACACAGCAGTGGGCGAGACAAAATAGTCCTACTTTGACTTATTACTTCATTAGGTATCCATTCCTTCAGGCCACAAGGCTCATATAATCAAGTGCAGGTCAAAGCCTTTCCCCTCCCCCAAAAGAAGAAAATCTTCTATTGTATTTCAGCATGTTACTGAGGGTTCTGTCCAAATCTTGAGGAAGCCAGTAGAAGTAAGGCTTTAATAATGAGAATTAATGAAAAAGTTCACTTTAAATATTGAAAGATGATTCAAGAAGGCACAACCATCCCCACAACAAGCAGCTTTCTTCACTTGGGGGCTTGACAGAGGGAAAGCATTTAGAAGTGCAATTCTCAGTTTGAAAGCAAAATTTCATAAGCATGAGGATGATGTAGTAGGAGTCAAAAAGGTTTCTCTCACTATTTTGCTGACTTCTAACTAGGGTTGCTGGTACATTTCATCTCTTAAAATGAAATTAGGAAGAGAGTCGATACAGGAGTGTGCATATCCCCCCGCAGTTGGAGATTCAGGGCTCACGCCTTGACAGTTGACTTCTGTCTTACAAAGGCTGCTCTCTCAGCCTTCATTAAGTAGCTGTTCTTGAAATGGACCTATTCCACTCAGTCTTTCACAGATAGTGGATATTTTAAATCATTTCTGAAACACTCTGAAATTCTGCAAGGCAAGGAATTATATGCAGCGCGAAGTATGACTAATGTTTGCGTGAGTCATCGACCGTGTTACCAAAGATAGTTTTAGAGAAATGAATATGCACAAAATAAGGCTGATCCTGCAAAACCCAAAGATCTCCTGCTATGTGTGCAGTGGATGTGAGCACACCAAATGGTGTGCCGGGATTTTCCCAAGTGCCCTGTGACAGCCTGCTTCAGCTTGCTTCTGTCTGCTTCTGCTGCCCCGGGAGGGAAAATGCCGACTGCCGGGCCAAGGCTGAGTGCTTTGGATGTCCCGCCATGCCTCCTTGTGAACCGTGGAAAAACAAGAAAGTCTGGAAGTAAGAAGAAAAAGGCATTTCATTCACAAGCAGAGGAAATTTTGGGAATACCGACCTAAGATGTTCCGCCTGGCCACGCTGTGCACAGAAGCACGCTGATGGAGAGCTGACCCTGACAAGCCGGCCATCTGGTACGTGCAATGTGCTGCAGTGGGAAGAAAGGGGTGTTGTTTTCCAGCAGTACTGTGGCCAAACAACCAGCAGCAGTGGCAGTCAGAGAAGCGGCCTTATTCTTTTGGCAAAAGCCTCTCCATGTATACATACGTCTGTTCCCTCACCCACCCCCTCTCTGAATGAAAAATCAGGGCCTTCTTGACATGAGGCAGCACACGCCAGATGCTGAGCAGTCAACAAGACAGATGCTGCCAGGGGGACAAAAGAGGTAATCATATAAACGCTCCTTTTAATCAAAATTCTCAATGTCCTTTTTAAAAGGAAGGTACTTTTTAATAGCTATTTAATTCCTTTTGAAGGCGAGGAAGGGGCGGAGGAAATATTTCTTTACAAGGATGAGACTTTTTTTTCACTACAAATATAACGACTTAGTTGAAACTTTCTTCCTTTTCTTTCCACAGTGCCTTTTCCCCACGGGAGCTTATAAGGAAAGCAATCTTGGGGCTACTTTTTTGCTCATGCATATATTGATTTTACGAACAGTATGAACAGTGTGTATCTGAGGAAGAGCAGTCCCCTGACAGGCCGGCACAGCCCTGGTTGGAGCTGATCCCCCACAGCGCCCCAGCCTTCTGCAACACCCTGAAATCTGACAGTTGCATTAGACCCACGGAAATCTGCCTGACAGTGTCCACTGTCCGCTTTTGCTGTTTATTTATTTCTGTATTTCTTTCTAATGCTTCCATTGACTCCCAGTCCTGCTTGTAAAGAGCATATAAAAGGTAAGCCTTTCCCCGTGTAAAACGAAGGTGAAGGGGAAACAGCTGCCTCACCAAGCAGCGCCCAGACTGTCAGCATGCAGCTCCACCACTGCTGCGCCAGCTCCTACAGCCCAGTGCTCAGTGGTGCAGGGGTCTTTGCTCTGCTGTAGCCAAGCACCGCCACAGCCGCTGCCTGGGCTGCCAGAGAGGACAAAGACTTCAGTAAATGAGAAGCAGCTACAACATGCAGGCTTGATGCTTGGTCCCCGGAGCATCTTCCTGCTCTGAGGAAGGCACAGCAGCATCTGTCTAAAAGTTCACTTTAATTTTAAAGTCCAGCTGCCTCCACAGTCTTTGGGAATGGCAGCAGTGGCTTTGCCCTTTTCAGCTGTGTGGAGGGAAGGCAGAGAGAGATGGCAGCAGGAAGTGGCATCCCAGGTCAGAAGCATTCGCATGCTTTCTCCCAGCATCCCCGCCCCCCTCCCCTCTCCTTGTGAGGATGCTGGCACCGATCACGAGCCCGCTGCGGTCCCGAGGGATGACACCATCTGCAGTGAGGCTGATGAATTAGATACTGCATGCCAACAGCAGGCAGCACAGACAACACCCTGCCTACTCGTCTGATGCAGAGGTAACGATGGGGGAAGAAACCTTGTTTTGTCATTGTGTCTCTTCCTGAACGCATTCGAGCCAAATGTTTCCCTACCTCTTCTTATTTGTGAAGGCGGCCCCCACAACAACTCCCACAGCAAATTCACCGCTAGCAATGCCAGCTTCCATGCAGTGGTTCTTCTATGAATCTCATCTTTAGGATCCTACAAGGCCTAATTGGGCACTGCTAAAGTGACTTACTTAGGGTATGTAAATAGCGTAAGACCAGAGTCATGCCTTTTTTCCCCTAGTCTGTCTTGCTTATGAGTTAAGCGCCTCTTTAGTGTGGCACAAGCAATTAAAAAGGTGTAGTTTGGTTAATAGTCATGGTCATGTCCAATGCAGTTGCACTTATTCAGGTTTTACTTTGCCTTTCACTTGGAAAACGATTCCAGACTTTTATCTGATGATGGATTTTGTCAAACCTGAGGAAAGCTTTGCAATGTGACCCCAGATGATTATTCAAAAGTGTGTCCCAGATGTGTTGTATCTCCATGACCAATGGCTGCCAGATGGTGGCTCTGGTGAGGTCAGAAACAGGTACCATTTTAACACATTTTTGTCTAACATGACCCCTTGATCCTCAGGAGACGGCAGACACACAGTATCCAGAGGCAGTGTCCCTGGAAATGCCAGATTAAATACTGAACCTCAGCAATGTCTCATTTTGACTTGCATTATTGGTGCTTTCTAAGCTTGGTCCCAGGATCATGAGGGCTAGTCATCTGCACACCCAAAAGCAGAAAAGCAGGGAGCAGAGGGAAGCCAGATTCTTCCCATCCTGATGGGAGCTGAGTCTTTGCAGCGCGCAAACCCTGACAAAACCCTTTACAGGAATCACAGTGAGAACTGCTGCTGGGGCAGACACAGCCCTCGGGGGCTGAATCTCTCCTCCACAGTCAAGGCGTGTTCAGGTGGTGTGGCAAGGGCACTTCCAGCGCATGAGGGTCCCGCCATACAAGAGGGGCATGACCCAGCTACGTGTTCAGGCTGGCCTGAGGGGCTTCAGCCATCGCAGTTCAAGCTGCTTCATAACATCCCTCTATGTATGTCTAATGTCATTCACAACACATTCACAGAGCAGGAAAATATTAGGAAAACACCAGCTGATATGAATAATTAACATATTTTACAATTGCTGCTTGATTTCACACATGACGACCTCTCTTCTGAGTTACCACCCCTCCCAAATTCCTTAAAATCTACAAGGAAAAAATTGCAGAAAATTGGCAAAAAAAATTTCTTTTATTTTTATTCAGACCAAGGACTAGGTGGTGATACTGCCAGCTAACATTGCCAATAATAAAAAGCAGTTTGCCTTTCTGCATAAACCTCACTACCAGGAGCTTGAGTGAAGAGACCAGCTCACACTTGGCTGTAAAGCACCCAAAGGTGCTGTTTGTTTTCCAAGTGTTCAAGGCCAGGCTGGATGGGACTTTGAGCAACCTGGTCTAGTGGAAGGTGTCCCTGGCCCATGGCAGGGGCATTGGAACTAGATGATCTTTAAGGTCCCTTCCAACCCGAACCATTCTATGATTCCTTTCATTAGAGACACCATGAAATCATGAGGGGCAAGCCTTCCTGTGGCAGAACTTTCCTGTGGCAGGTAATGTCTGTGCCTGCTAGCTAAGTACACAAAGAAACCTTTTCCCTTCAGTGAACAGCCTCGGTAACAAAGAACTGACAGTGGCCTGTTAATAGCAGAGAAACCTATTGTATGTAAGCGGACAACCATTCCCCCAAAACCTTTCAGAGGGGTGGTCCTTCTACCCACCCTGGCCCATGCCTGTCTCTTTGTGCCACGGGGAGGAAAGAGAGCACACCCCCTTTTTGCCTCCAGACTCGGGCTGCAGGTTAAGGTCCCTCGGTAGTTTCCTGCAGGGTCAGAATTCATCCCCTCTAACATGAGTGCTCAGGACTATAGCGCCTTGAATTATTTACTGTTACTAATTTATATAATGAATGCAACTTTTTGTTCCCATTCATGAAGCCTCCACAAAGAGGAAATGTCTTTTACAAGCATGTTCTTTCTTTACAAGAGTTTGCATGAGTTCATGGCTTGTTTTAGAGCTAACAGCTCTGAATATCAGCAGTCATTTGCTGTACAACCTGTGACCAAAGCTGCCATCCAATTTCTTCTTTGGTTAGGGCAACCAAGGAATTACAAGGACTAGTATTTTCTCCCATATGCTAGTTCTTGACAAAAAATTGCAATTGCTGAGAAAATGTAATATGATTTTTTGGAGTTTTTTAAAAATAGATCAAGGAGTGCTATGTGGGCATGGCTTTTTTATCTGCTGGTATTTATGATGTTTTGGTTTCTACAGGTAATTCTGCAAGTCAGAACCCATTCATGCCTTTAAAAGGCAATAAAAGGGACTAGAGGCACCAGCAATGTGAGTCAGCAGCTTTTATTTTTACAGGCATTTGTGAATACTCATTTGTTGTACTAACCAAAAGTCTCTCTTGCCAACTAAATGAAAGGTGGCAAGTTGAAAGGTAGAGCAAATGCTATCACAGAGACTGTATGAAAAGCTCATCCGAGCAGATGGCCAAGTTAGCAGCGTACTCAAAATCTTATAGGGTAGCTTTAGATAGCATTGCAAAGTGAGCGTCCCTTCAGCCTTTCTGCCCTCTACTTGAGGAATGAGGGGATCCAAACTTCATTGCTTCACCTCCTAGTACTCTTGATGATTGGGCACACACAGCCCCATGCATGCACACAAATGTGAAGGAGTCAGTTGCGTACTTCATCAGTCCACCTGGTAAAACAGAATTCAACGTGGATGATCCACAGTCCTTACTTCTCCAAACAGCACCAGGGAAATCTCATTGACCCTTTTAGTTGCCAACATGGACATCACAAACTCTCTGTCAAAGTCCCATTGAATTCAGTGGGAGCTGGCTCAAAACAGATTTTTCCCTGTTACCAGCATCCTTTTGCAGTTCTGAAATACGTCTCTTAAGGCCTGTTTACAGGTGGTGACGTTCAAGCCAATGCAAAAACAAAGACTGCGCAATTGTGTATCTGCAGTAACACATAAGATATTCAGCTATTTCTTGCAGTAGAAGCCAGCTGATTCATGCTTCATTAACCTGCACAAAATTTGTAGTCTTCCCTCTATCCCTAAGCAATAATTAACAGCTGAGTGCTGTAATGACTTCATGTTTTACTAAGACTTCATTTTTTACTAAATATAAAACAGCACATTTACTAGCACATTAAGGAGTATTACCATCAATAATTAAAAAGTGAACTACAACTGTCCAAATAAATGAAAAGAGTATGTTTTATAATACATGATTCTTGCTCTTATATTGCATTTAGTCATTTCCTAATTTGCAACATCTAGTGATTCACTGCAAATTAATGCTATCCTAATGCATATACGTTTTACGAATGAATCTTTAAACATCTGTTCTTCTCTCTCTGCGAAAGGTACCCGTGAGTGCAACTGGGAAAGAAAGCGATCAGCCAACAGAAAAAAATGACAGGTAAAAAGACACATAAGAACCCCACAAAACATGCAGGAAAAGTCCTGTTTCACCTGTCTTGTCTTTTAACCACTAGGATTCACCAGAAGATATTTTGCTTTGGAGAATTGCTGAGATACTTCAGGAGCACCCAAAAGACTGACTAAGCTTAGTCAACGCTGTGCTAGTAAAACAGAGTATTGTTGAGTGAGGACCCCTCGTGAGGTTCAGGGAGGTGGTGTAGAGCAACATCTGCAAAGGATGGGTATGTTTGCAAGGCTTGTTTGTCAGCTGGAGTCGTGACATTGCCACACGCCCCGCAGGATGCGGGGCCGCGGGGCTGCCTACGCTCACAGACGGACACCAGCTGCAGGGACTTGGAGCCAGAGAGCAGAAATAAAGGGTTAGAGAGAAACGGGGGCTGCCTTTACTTCCATCTTTATGCCTTGCTTCCTACAGCGTGGCTGAGATGCCCCACAGCCTGGGCAAAACATTCGAAGGAGCACCCATCCATCCCCTGTTCAAAAAGTTAGTTGGGCCCTACAGATCCTTAGCTTCATGGAAAATCACAGCAGCTTCTTTAGGACAGGCTCTGACTGAGCCCAATTATTCAGAGAGCAACATAGAGATTAACACACGGACTCAAGAGAGAGAGAGAATGAGACAGAAAGAAGATTGATAATCATAATTAAAAGTCTATGAGACACTCATATACAATGTTTTGTTACCAGGGTAGGTTGTATTGTCTCCGTGCCAGTGGAACTTAATAGCAAGTCATTAGCCATCAAATCACTAATACTGATTTTAAATCAAATAATGTCTCTTTGAGATTTACATGTAAGAGCTTGGGTGTCTGAAAAATAATGTGCTACTTAATCATTAGACCAATTAGGGGCTGCAGGTTAAATATGCTACGTAAAGGAGAGGCACTTTTTTCCACAAGACAATAGGTCTGGTTCTGATTTCATTTACCAAGAGAGCCCCAATAAGTCAAATATTTGAAGTCAGATCCATAAGATTAGAATTTGGCCTAGCCTTTCAGATTTTTATCTTTTTTTCACCCAGTGATTAAAGACAAGACCTCATTACATGTGATCAGCTGCTGTGGTGTACTCTTTTAAATGTAAGTCTTTCAAGGTGTGAGAACATGAGAAAACCAAAGTGGATTAAATAAAAACATGTACCTTCCTTTTTTTTGCCTTCCGGTATAATTTATATATACTCACCTTCCTGTTTATATTGTAAAAATAGTCAAAACTAATGAAAATAAAATCACTTCCTAGCTAGAACTTTGAAAGGAAGCTTGAGCCTGGAGGAAATTTCACAGCCGAGCTGTAGGCTCCTGGGGAAAAGGAGGCTTTATAACAGAAGTGCTGCTGACACAACCTTCAGTGCAGTGATGCCGGCAGTTCTTACAACATGTGCAAGGTCTTCTAGTCTGAGAAATGCTGAAAAGAATTGAAGGCAGTTTGTTTTCAAAGGCATCACTTCCCATCTTAGCGTGGGCAAGTCGCAGTGAGGGTCATGTGTATTTGCAATCCATGGGCTCTCTGACCAAGCCCTCTTCAGCTCTTTTTTTCCAAACAAAACTTGAACAGGGTATAGTTATATATAGTTATGCAGCAAAGCCCAAATTACTGAATATAAGGGGGAGGACCATAAAAACTGCAGATTCCTGCATCGAGGAGGAGAGAGGAGGGATAGATGAAGCAGCTCCTCTGTTACCAGCACGGTACAGATTTTCCTATATGCTGCATCACTACTCAGCACACTACGGTAATGTAGCCAGCTGGTCTCTTGTTCATTTGGGCTGTTACAGTCCCTATGCATCATGTTGTATGACAGGTTATTATAGCAGACACTGGAGGAAGTCCTGGTTCTTCTTTCTTTGGTCAGTGGAAAAATTCCAACTAAGGATTTCATCCCAAAGGTCAAACCCAGGGAGAAACAGAGGAATGAATGAGGACACGGATTTACAGAGTTTCATACTATGGCCTCAGTATTAGGGCAGGACAGTTCAGGTTAGCACAAATAAGGCACCTTTTGGTGCCTTCAAAGATACCAAAATAGCAACAGTTGGCACTTCTCATGCTCTTTTCTTGGTGGTATCTCTAAGTGGTTTAATGTCACCTCAGTGACAATCTGCAGCAGCCCTCCAAGGTGCATTTGGCTAAGCTCCTTTCTACTGCTCTCAAGGCAAGGAGAGGGGCAAGAAATCAAGACGGGTGACAGGGACACAGAAGTAATCTTACATGAGTGAGATCTTTGGAGAGTCCAGCTGGGTCTCCACGACAAAGGATTACACTGCTGTAATGTGTGCCAGGGTATCACTAATGACCGTTCCCCTGCCACTGCTCTGCAGCTCCACTGACAAACAGCAACACCAGCCACACAGGGATGCCTAGTGCCCGCTGGGCTTATTGGTTTATTACTTCAGCATGAATCACCATGATCACTTTCCACCAGTACCTGCTTGTTTGTGAAGCACCCTCATGAAAAGTGTAACGAAGAAAATGTACCTGACCCACAGCAGTGTGTGGCACATGGTATTAAACATGTTCCCTTTAATGCCACACAAGGGACTTTTGTCTGAATGACTTGCCATACATCTGTCAGGGGCATTGTTCCAGGCCTTATTCTTGTAGGAAATCTTTGGGTCTGAATAGAGAGCTGAGCTTTCTTAAATTATAACTATCACTGCCAAACCCACACTATTTTCCATTATGTGAGCTGTGGGCTTCTTATTCTGCTGTTTGTAATCTAGAAAGTAGAAATTAAGCATCCTCCTTACCTGCCATTTAGCCTCCTGTTTCAAAAACATTAGCTTTTGTTTCCTTCACTGTTAACCGTTTCCTCGCTATTTATCCATTACAGCATTTTTGCTGTGGGGAAATGTTCATCTTTTGCACTAGCATTTCACAGAAAGCAAAGCAGAGCCTTGAGGGTACGTCTGGGACACAGGCAACGTCTGCAGTGTCAGTTGGTTTCATATCTCTGGAAAGCCGTGAAGCGGCGAAAGCCCGAATGGAAGCGCCCTTCCCCATGCCTAGGGGTTATAACCCCGGCTGCTGGGTACGCTGCTGACCTCCAAATCCACGCCAGGCATCGCCAGTGCTGGGGGAGGAAGGGCAGGCAGGTCTGCCAGAGCTGCTGCCCCGAGGACTTGACTGCAGATGGTCTGTGGGAGCCATCCTGCCTCTTTCCCCTCTTGGCTCCATCCCTTCAGGGAGGAATCGCAGACCTTGAGCGGCAAGAAGATTCAAGGACGTGGTTTGTCCTTACCTTAATGGGGAAATGCTGGAAAGACCAAGCCAGCCATCTGGCTTCTCCATCAGGTTGCTAGCGCTGTTTCACAGAGGAGTCTTCAAAGTCAGGAAGCGACCCTGGATCCATGGTGTGGAAAGAAAGGGGCTACTGTCCAAGCATGTCTGATTTCAGCTTCTTATGACCCCCGAGGATATAACAAATCTTTGCTGAGGGTTAAAAATCAGCCCATCAGAGAGATGACTTTTATCCAGAGACCTAGGCTACTTTAAAGATCTGGGTTTTGGAAAGGCGTGAAGCAAAAGTGAAAGATTCATACTGCAGATTCCTGTTCAGCATTTGTGTCAGTCCACCAGAAGCCCGGGAGTCAGTAAAACTGTGAGATGTTTTAATAACTCTCAGCTAAAGCCTAATTCACTAATCTGTCAATACAGAGAAGCTTTATTGCTGTGGAAAAGTAGATCCACTCAGTGCACGCACGTATTTTTCTAAATGTGGGAGGATTATGGACACAGATAGTCTCCTACTTTTGCTGCTGGTTTATATTGTTTATTAACTATCCTCTGTTCTAAAAGCTCAGCTCTTGCCACTTAACCAGCTTTTAGGTGGAATTTGTAGCATGTGTGTAATCACAGAGAGAAACCTACACACACAGAGCTGCACATATATGTGTACCTACCCACACGTACAGTTTTCTACATTGCAGAAAGCACTGTCCGGGCATTTCCATTCGAAAAAAAAAAAAAAATCATGTTAATTGCTGAAAACTTTCTCAGCTATTAAACTTTCTGGATGAATTGTGGCAGATCTGATCAAGTCGCTTCCTCTTTCTGCTTCAGCTCTGTGGCTGGAAAATGTGAAAAACAGACCCACATATGAAACTCTTCAAGGTTTCTCAGGTCCTGGAAGGAGAAGGACGGAAACCCCCAAGATAAAAATAGAGGACACGACTTGAGGCATGTTCAAGGTTGCATAGGAAGTTCCTGATGACTGATATGGGCATTTCATCAGGCTCTGCATGAGACACCGGACTATGCATTTTCTGATAAGGCTAGAAAGAAAAACAGAACAGGTACACTGTTCACTGCACAGCTGCACAGTGTCCATCCTTCCAAAGGAAGAGGTAAAGGTCCTGACAAAACAATTATGTGAGGATGCAGTGAAAGTCTGAGTTGTAATGGGGGGGGAGGTACACACACACACACACACACACACACACAGAGGGTTACTGGTGTGAAAACTCCAAGGGCAACTTTATCAGAGTCATTTCCCTGCAGCAGCTGGATTTGCAGCCCTGAAAACCTAAATGTTCTTCTAATATTGGACTTTTGGTATGGTGTTTTATGACTTCATTTGTCATATAGTTTTATCTTAGGTACTGCCTTTATTTGTGCTTTAAACCAGAGGATATGTGGAGAAAGGGCAATAACTTGCCTATAATAGGGGGCAGCAAGAACAATTTCCTTGCCTATTTTTGCAAAAAACAGACGCAAAATATTCAGTGTAAGAGAGTTTTGATGATACCTTATCTTTCAAGTCTTTCTCATATTTTCCAGTAATGGTGCTATTATGTATCTTTGATTCTTTTTATGATTACAGCCTGTGACATCCTAGTGTACTGCATGAATTTATCCGTTTGCAATGATATGGAAGCTTTCATTTCCACTTCACTGCTTCCCTTATCTGCCAGTTGCCCATCATTCTCTGTCTCTTTGGCGTCTTCTCTTTTTCCTCACTCCTCTCCCCCCTTCCCCCCAAAAAGAAGAAATCAACTTTCATTTGAAAAATTACCTCAGTATGATAACTTTCTGACCCTGGGTGGAAACCCTTCTTACAAATGGGACCCGTTTGCCCCATGTCGTTGAAGGAGCAGGGGTGAGTTAAACACAGCACCTAAAATGGAGAGTGTATAGAAGTCCAACAGATATGCACCAGGACTGCCCTGTGCAGGACGGGCAAGGCTAGCAGAAGCGTGTGCCTTTGCTCACGTAGTTGCTTTCATCACAGTGGTCAAAACAATAATGGTTTTCTTTACAGCCTGGTAAGGACGCAGGTGGCCTGGAAAGACTATTACTTTGGTGATAGGATATACAGGAATAACGATGATTAATAAATCAGAGAGCTCTGATGTGTCCTACATAAACCTAGAACCTTAATTTCCAAAGTGGGGGCAGGGGGGGAAGGGAAGGGAAAGGAAGGGAAGGGAAGAGAGAAAAAG
>VZSZ01008498.1:187016-274516 GCA_013398815.1 Ibidorhyncha struthersii
GAAGAGTTTGGCACTGTTGATTTCATGCCATTAAAGCTGCTCAGAACTTTAACTCCCAGAGGCCTGCAGGCTCGAACCTCACTCCTATAATCTGCCTGCCATGAGCTGCAGAGTATTGGTGATGACGGCAGGGTTTGTGGCTAAGGGGCAGATGTTGGGGTTGGACAACCTGAACTCTGCCACTGCCCCCCTGTGTCACCTCGGCCAAGTCACTAAAACTCCCCCGGCACCTCTCTCAACTGCTGTTTTATTGAACCTTGTCTGCTCACAGTTGATGGGAGGATGGTGCAACCCACAGAAGACAGACCGACCGCCACATTTCTCTGGTTCCCACATAGTACAGAGTCAAAGTAAACACAACCGCAATACCCTGGCAATGGATCTCCTCTGCTTCACCACTTGCAAATAGCTGTATGATTCACTTAGCAGCCTGCAGACCACAGCCTCTCCTGCCATAAAAGGCTGCTTCATTGATTTCAGTAAGCACTTCAATCCTTTCCCCAGATAATTTAACCACAGGTGTATTTTATCTCCACGTACTTTCCTGGAGTTACACATGACCTTCCCAGAAGCAAATTTGGTTCAATGGGCTTTATCCTTTGATATATCCCCTTATGCAAAACATAGCTTAGAAAAGGTATATTTATCACGTTCTTAGTAAAAGTAAAAAGAAAAAGCCACAATTTCTTCGGAAAAAAAAAAAGCTGTTCAGTCTTCAAAATTTTTGGATGAAAATTAATCAGTCAGCTTAAGTTCTATTTCCTCTTCCCTTCCCCAAAATAATATTAGTTTCTGCTTCCACAAAGCACATAGATCATCCTCAGCAGGAAGCCAGGTAGAGCACATTAAAGAAGAAGTGATATAGTGGATTGGGGTTTATGAAGAGAAGAGTCAATGCCTGGTTGGTCTAACCGTGAAACATTGTCTGGCTGAGGTATGCTTAATCTTTTGCTACGCAGACACCTTCTAAGCAACTTACCTTCTTACGGGATATTTTTAATAGTCTTTTTGGAAGCAATGAATAATGACTTTCTCGGTGTCATGCAGTGATCCAGTGTACTGCAAATCCTGCTAGCTACTAGTGCAAATCCTTCTACTACACAGACCTTAGGAATTTCACATTTAAAGTAAATATTTGCTCACTGAAAATTGTCTTAGAGTTAACCATAAGGCAAGGTATTGCCCAAAACCAGCACTTTGTTAATGCAAGTCCCATTTACATAGATTTAAAAAAAGGAGTCAAAGTTTGGATTCCCATCCAGATCAAAAGCACTCCAAGTTCAAGTAGCATTTGGTTTGAAGGTCTTTTTAAAAACACACAGTCGTCATAGACTATAGCTCAAATATAATTTAAAATAACTGGTGGTCAAATAGGAGATGTTTATGTTTAACTCAGGTATGGTATTGAGTTTGGCCATGTTTCTGATGAAAGGTATATCCATGTCCTAGTAAGAACTGGGGGGGGNAAGAAGTGTAGCCTTGGACTCTGTCCCTGCCTTCCCTCCCTGTTTACCTCCTCCAACATACATCTGTGGACTTCAGTCCAAGAAGAAACCTGTGATGCCAGCTCCTTTGATATCATGGCACAGAAGCTGATGATGGGTGGCTCTTGCACTTCTTCCTCCAGCTTGTGCTCCCTCATGGTTCTGGGGGTGATCTAGTGCTGGTACTGACAATACATGAGCAAGTGGTACAACACACAGCTGGGATAGCTAAAAGTGACAGGGGTGGATGGATCACAGATGCATCTGGGCCAGCAGCTCCCGCCTGGCTGGTAAGCTGGTTTGGCTCAAGGAGCAGATCTATTGAATTACAGACACCAAGCACCCTTGGTCACCTCATACATAGCTGTCATTACCCAGCCAGGCCTGGAAGAGCATCTTTTCTAATCAAAACTGAAAGGGGCATTTATGAGCTCAGCTTTTTCTCCTCTTGCTGCTGTTTTGGGGCATGATCCAAAATCAGCCAAAAAATTGCTGGAGTTGGATTCATCTGAACTAGTTGCCCTCGGCTTGCTTTATGCCCCGTGGAGTGAGCAAGCCGTGTTAGGTTAGCTAGGTTTCCTTTGCTCCTGCTTGTTGACACCTTTGAAACAAACCATTGGTGACAGGATACTGCTTTAATTGCCACCTTCAAAATGGGAAAATAGTGTTGCCTGTCTCCACCTCCCAAAGGTTATGCAAGATTTAATTCATCCATTCATCTGCTCACTTCTCTTGTAAATGGCTTTGAGATTCCTGAAGGGGAGGAAATTAACACGTATGCATAAGGTCAGGTAAGCTCACCCACCCTTTGTTATGATGCAGCTCTGTGTGATCATCTTTTAGAGGAAATCTCATGCTGAAACCAGTGCTAAGCTCAGCAGGAGTGAAAAATCTTGCATCGCCTAAAAAATAATATTTCTTTTTTGGCATACTCTAATATGCTCATTCCTCATAAGCATTCGTGTTGTTAGTTCTGCTTGCCTTGAGATCTCAGACGTAAGTAAAATCACTGCAAGAAGAAAAACAAAAGACCTTTCTGGACTGATCTGTCATTTGCATTTTCAGTGGTGCAGTCTGTGTGTGTCGAGGCTTAGAGGTTTTCCTTGAAAGTTGATTTGCTCTGGGGAGTCTTTTTTCCTGCTATGTCTTCATCTTTACAGCTTGTTGTGCTCTCCCACTGCCAGTCCAGGGACTGCCTGAGTGCCAGCAACACCTAAGCAGTGCTTTTGCTCCTTAGAGCCTCCCAAGGGCCGGGTGCTGTCAGCAGGTTGGCACCAGTCGGCCACCTCCAGCAATGCCCTGGAGGAAGTGTTAATGTCAGGAAGCACTTGCAAATGTTTCAGTTTTGGCTGCAGCTGGTGGTAAGGGCACAGGCACACTGGCAATGGGTGAAGCCAGGGGAAGAACCCGCTTCAGTCACTCCAGCTCATACGCCTTTCCCCACTTCCAGTCTGGGTGATTTTCCTGGCAACGTGGGAAAAGGGGCTTCAGCTGCCACACAGGGAGCTGTGGGGTGCCAGTGTCTACCCACCTTCCCAGCCGCCCTGCAGCTGTCGGCAGGGATGCGCTGATCCCGAACGCATGCATCTGCTCAGCCCTGATGTCTTCCCAGGGGGCCAAGGCATGGGGACATGTGCCTTATGCGAGGTGTCAGAGCCCCTGCTCCCTGAGGGCAGGTGAGTGCTGCTTTGCCCCAGCACAGACCCTTTGCAGGGTCTCTTTGGACCTTTGTGCACGCTGGACCTCCTTCGTCCCCTCCTGGCACTTAAAAAGAAGGAAAACAACACTGTCATGTTTTTAACCAAGGCAATTCTGCATCAGTGCCAGGTTTTATTGTCATCCCTGTTGTTAGCTTCTTGTGATAGAGGCACCAAGCTGGATCCTTCATCACCTTCACACAGAGATCCTGTTGGCTTCACTAGGGCGCTGGCTGGTGCCCTGGGTATGGGTGCTACCAGAAACACAGCAAGGATGGGGTCACAAGCCTTTACTCTTTTGTAACTCCAGGGTAAGAAAAGTTTATAGCCACTATTTGAAAATGCAAGGATAATGTTATGCCACTTCTGAGGGTTTTGTTAGGCTTTTCTTTCAGCAGGTCCCACACAATGTAGTTAAACCAAATGCAGTGAGGGGAGGAAGCACATACAGGATCACAAAAAAATGGCCAAGACAAGGCTCAGATAGACTGTGTGTCTCTTGGCTTTCCGTGCATGTGAGTGACGGTGCCCCTCTGACAGCATCCACTTCTCTGTGAGAGGAGGGATGTACTGCTTGGGCACAACTCATCTTTTATAGGGGTGGGCTCTGGCTCTTGGCAAAGCTCCTAGACCTTGGCTTGCTCCTGCGTAGCAAGCTCAGAGAGCGCTGCTAACAGTCTGAGTTTTCTCAGGAAAAAAAAATCTTTTCAGCTGAAATTACCATTAGGAAACTTCCACTGCCAGGTAATATAGGTTTATATGTGTATGTATTTAAGGTACCACTGAAAGGGAATATACTGACACGAGGAAAATGTCCAAGGAAATTATGATGCACACTAACAATGTTCCAATTAATTAATAGTAAGTGACACGGGAAGGAAGCGTTTGATGCAGGACCATCTGCTCAGAGCTGTGGCAGTTCTGCAGCATGGGGCGAGTCAGAGTACTGGAGCCATGAGCAAGCGAGGGCTCCCTGCTGCACTTTGACGCAGGTGGCTCGGTAGCTGTAAAAGGAGATTTTTGAAGGACACGGGAGTTTACTAATTAAAAAGATAAATCTCCTGAATTGCACTCCTATAATTACATTATCATTACAGCAAACGCAGCTAAATTAACTTACAGGAGCATGGCTTTTGCCTTGCCCCACTATGTTTACATACAAATCCCTTCATGTAGCAGCCCCTTGACTGCTTTGCTGGCTTGTTTAGTACCATATGTTTCATCCTGTACACTCCAATGGGCAAATCCAGTCATCTTAATAATCTCAATAACTACATTACAAAGTCTAGAACACCGATTTTGGTCATATGGTGCTCTGTCTCCCCAGTGACAGGGGAGTCTGACTCACTGCCTGAGCTCAGATCACCTGTCAGAACTCATCTTTTCTCCTTAAATCATTGCATTTGGTATTTTTCTGCCACAGCAACACACTCAGACCTTTACTTCCTGCAAAGCTCAGCCCTGCCTCCCCAGAACTCAGCATTGTGCCTTGGGATTGTTGTGCATGGCTCTTTGTGACTGTGATTTAAGTGAGGCTGTTTTGCGCCATGGGAAGCGATGGTTGTTTCTACTGAAGTTGGGGAAAGAGGAAAATGTTCAAACCGGGAGCGGAGGAAAGGAACAGTAACACCAAAGCCCCAGGCTTTGCAGTGAGAAACACAAGCATGGTTAATAACAGCCCAGTTTCTCCACCTGTGCCATTTGGGTGATGTTGTCTTCACTGCTGTCAGCCTGTGAGCTGGCAAGAAGGTGAAGGGGTGTGCTGCAAAGAGCACCACGTGGGGTGGAGAAAGGGAACACCTTGTTAAGTGTGTTTAATATCAAATGCCAGGAAAAAAAGCATCTGGCTTCCACTGAAAAATATAGAAGACAATTAACAGTACATTTCTAATCCTCTTCCCTGAAAAAAAGTTTTGAAAACCTTGGTATACTCAAACCACAAAAAAGGTGCTAAACTGGACTTGGTGAAGATTGTCCTGTAAAGCAAGGTTTGCCAGAGGATGCCAAACCCATGTAACCTATGGAAGAACTGGGTTAGCTCTGGACTGGCAGCTCACCTAGTGGCTCCCTGCAAGCCTGGGGTTTCCCAAGGCAACAGCTCCAAATTTGCCCCACTGTATCAGGTCCCCTGCACTGCAGGTCTGGGGCTTGGCCGTGGGGCCATAGCCAAGCTCAGTGCCTGGGACTGGGGCTCTGGGGTCTGATCGACTGTGACAAGCTCAGCCAGCTGTTTACTGCCTCCGAGCTAAACCAACATTTTTCTTCCCAGGACTCTGCAATTTCCTGTGACCTCAAAACTCAAAACAGGCACCAGATTTATTTGACGCAAAGGCACAACCATCACCGCTTGTGCAGCAAGAACTGGGCTTCAATAGCCAGTGGTGCAGTGGTAAGTGGTGGCATGAGTGTCTCCTGGTGTATGGGATTTGCTGGTGCTGCTTAGCAAGGGACCACCAAGAAAATTACCAGGTCTGCTCCCCAGACTTGGTGGCTGCCTCTGACTACAGGCAAAACTGCTGATACCCAGTGGTTACTGCTTTGATGAGGCCTAGAAGAAAGCTGCTAGAAGGAGAAAAATGGATGGAAATTGCCCTCCTTCCTCTCCTCTCTCCTTCATAGCTCACCAGCAGCACTTTGGTCCTCATCTCTGAGGAGAGATGTACTGCAACCAGCAACCTCAGCATGGCTGACCTAAAGGCTCCAACGCAGTGTCTGAGGTAGGTGGGTGGGGTGGGGAGGTCCTTCGGAGTCCTCAAGGGGAGGAGGAAGCTGCCAAACCAAGGCAGAACAAAATGCGGAGAAAAGGGGTAAGAAGACCCGGCTGACCCGTTCCCAAGGCAGACAGAGGGATACTCCCCAGGCAACAGATACCTGGCAGCTGGGGCACTGCCTGAGCGGGAGAGACCTGTGTCCGAGCTGGCCCTCCTTCTCAGTGGGAGCAAGGCCCCTGATCCACACACGCTGAGCAGGACAGCGCTGCCTGCCCCTGATTGCCAGGGCTGCTGGTGGGATCCCGCGTCGGATACTGCCCCAGTGGGTGTCCGGTGTGGTCCGACTACATTCCCCAAGTTGGAAGTGGTTTTGGAGCTGCGGAGAGGGTGGAAACGAGCACCTCAGAAGCTCAGCCACTGCTGAGCCGAACTTCGACGGCACCAGCGGTCATGCCAACTGGACCGGAGCTGGGAGAGAGGCAAGCGTTGCCCGGGCAGAGCCAAGCTCTCCCTCCCCGGCAGCCAGGCAGCCCCGAGGGCAGTGGCCCCAGCTGCCTGCCACTGCCGCTAACAGCACGGGGGAGGCTTGGGACTGAATCCTGCCTCCTTATCTCCCCTGAGCAGCCTTGTGACAGAGCGGAGAGCAGAGCCGCTGTTTAAAAGCCTTATTAAACTATCCAGGGTCACAGTCGGTAACAACATGAGGGGTTAAGAGTCATGTAAATTTCCAGTCCCAAGGTTTTTAAAGTCCTGGCACGAGGGAGGAGCACTTCATTTCGTGTCGCTTTGTGAAATAAAATGTCAGTGCAACAACAGCTCGTTGTACGTCTTTGTAATTCTTTCTTTTCTGAAATGAAACAAAACAAAATGAAGGTGACTCTCACTGTTTGGCTGGCTCGACATCCAGCTGCACCTCAGAAATATCCATAGGTCAGCCAAGTCACACTCACATGGAGGGAGACACCCGCACCGGTTGCGCTCTTTTATAGGCACAGGATCTTGGTCCCAGGACAAAGGATTTTATCCCTTGCATAAGACACTGTTAATAATCAACAAGATCAAATGCTTCACTAGGATGGGACTGTGGGTTAATCATGGCCTTTGGCAGCCAGGTTTCAAGAGGAGTAACACCACTCTGCACCCCTCATGTTGCCCTGCAGGAAATGTGGGTGGATGAAGAGGAGAGCACAAAAAGGAGGTGGACAAGGAAGGCATCGAGAGGTCACTGTTGGGAAAGGATGTGAACCTGCCACACCTTTTTCATCCTTTAGCTAGCTCCAAAATAGACCATGAGCATGTCTGATATTGTCATTCATCGTTTTGCTGTTTAGAGGATCTTTCTGCTGAGGGCCACCCTGGGACCTTCCTTCAGATGGTTTTATTCCTGACTTCAGGACAAGAAACAAAAGCTGAGTATTCAGCTCCACCACTGATGGCTGCAATGGCATTTTGTCTTGGGTGACTTTTGTCTAGCCCACTCTCTGCCACAGCTTCTCTTTGTGCTCAGTGGTGGCAACCACAAACAAGTTCTTCCTTCTAATCTTTTCCTAAGGGACTCAGGGATCAGGATCATCATAAAGAAGAGCAATGGGATCATCACTTTTCCTTTTAACTGGTGGAAAAGTCTGTACATTGCACACTTCATTGCCCTTCAGTGGCTGTGACGGAAGTAGATATACGAAGCTTTGCAGCACTAAAGGTGTACAGGTACCATAAAGTGGGTACTCGTGAATACAAATTTCAGTTCCCCTGTTTTCAGGAACCACACACAGAAATCAGACAAACAACAGCTGTGCCAGCCTCTGGCTTCATATTTTTCCTCAATAAGTGCATCTGAACAGGTTAAGAACACAGCCCAGCACACACTTTTCAGCACCACCTGGAAATACCAAATTGTCCTGCTGTACTGGTTCCCCACTTGGCAGAGCACAGACCTTCACAGTTCCTCACACTGCCACTATCATATACTTGTATGCGGTTATTGTATCTCTGCATTGCTCGTCGACTTTCCTCAAAATCTTGCATTGTTAGCACTATATGGATACAAAATAAAAGATGATCTGGCGTACAGATGGAAGAGGCAATCACAGGTGAAAAGTCTGCTGTATGAATATAATAGAAATAGGATGCTGGGCTGAAAGCAGTCACTGAAGGCATCGGTCTCGTTCATTCTTCCTTCCTGCCGCAAGGCATGAGCAATGTTCTGTATTGCCCCTGGACTATGGGGCAAATAAGGTGCTATCCAGCTTGAGAAGGTGCCCCAGGGCACGGTCTGCTCCCTAGTCACCTCTGAGGACCCACTCTGCAGCTGTCCTCAGCCAGGTCGTGACGGCCTACCCCTCTGCTCAGCCCTGCTACCAAGCCCAGCTGCCAAGCTCAGCGTTGCTGACTGCTGTTGACAGAGTCAAGACATCAGCCAAGACATCCCCACCCTCTCCCCACCGCTCTTCCTGGCCCACCTGTTTGGTAGGCTCAGGAGCCAGGAATCTGAAAGGCAGGCACGTCCAGCAGGGGCACCATCCAGGGCGTGCTTTCTCCTCCCCTGCTGCAGGGTAAAGGCTTATGCCCCAGCCCCATCACATGGGAGAGCTGTAGAAGTAACCACAGTGCCTGACTGTTCGCAGGGCGGCCAAAACCAGATCCACCCCCATCACAGACTAAGGTAAGGAAACACTTTTCTAAGGGAAGTGTCTGTGTACTGAGGTATGTGTATGCTCCTATGAATACTCAGGCAATGCTGCTACTGTCAGCCACAAAGACTTAAAAAAAGAAAAGGGGGAAACAAAGCCCAACCTTTCCATGCCCAGCACCATCCAGTGAAGCAAGCCATGCATTTAAATATGGCTTCAGGCCTGCGTATTCTCAGATCAGTTTTTTTACTTAGAGCATTTCTTCTCCATTTTTACTCCATGTATTTTCTGCACAGTAACCCTGGCAATGGAAGGGGTGATGAGTTCACGTGCCTGTCACACTATCTTGAGCTGGTCTGGGGGCCTTGTGGAGAGAACGCCTTACTGTAAACCTTTGCTTTTTATCATATTGTACTTCTGTTTTTTTTTTTTTTCCTGAAATGTATTTATGGGTTACTCCTGAAGTAAGAGCGTATCTACATTGCTGTCATGCAACAGACTTCCCTATGGGCTGATTTGACCAGCACCAAGCTCTCTGCCACTGCAGCTACAAAATTTCCACTGCTGAAGCCAGTTAAATTAGTCCTGGCTCAGGAATTTACACAGTGAGCTGTGGCCGTGCCTGTGTAGATACAGCCGAAGATGCTGCCTGTCCCAGCCAGCTATTGCAGGAGTGCACAGCTTGGTGGCACAGGGAACACCCCCACATCAGATATTTGCACTCCTGAGATCAAAGGTGAGAGTAGGGTTATCTCCAGGAGATGTGGCCACGGCAGCAGGGGAAAAGCGCAGTCACCTTCCTCTCCTCCCTGGGGGAGGAAAGACATTGTGCTCCAACTTTCAGGCGAGTGGAGGAGGCACACCATCTTGCAGAGGATTTCCATCCCTCTGTCCTCCAGTACATCCATAAGCTGCCCCTGGTGTGGAGACCCAGCAGTGCTGCCAGAGCTCCTCAGCACACCGTGGTGGTCTTTGCAAAGACCCAGGAGAGGGTTTCAAGTATGCACACAGCTCTGGCTTGAGTACTGTCTGTAGCTGCTGTTTGTCAAATCACACAAAGAGTCTGGTGCTTCTTAGATCTATTCAGCTCTAGTTTTGAGCCCATACGGTCACAGCTCACGAGTATCTTGATAAGCCACTGTGTCCCTTCCTATAAAGGGTTTTTAAAGACAGAGTGCAAAAGTGTTTGGAATGTGCTGGAGACCTATACCATAACTGGCATCTTGGGAAGTAAAAAGATGGAGACAGAACTGGTAAAGTTTCACTGTCTTGAGTTTGTAAAGGCAAAACCACAGAGCTGGCGTGCCTTCGTTTCACTTAGCAAGCAGCAGCGTGCTGGAAAACTTTTTTTCTTTCAATATATTTGCTGCAGGTGTGCAGAGCTCGGTAATTAAGAACAATGCCATATTCGAGACACATCTACTAGACCTTGATTACTATAGATGCTTCTCCTCAATTTGCATTCAGCTGAAGCTATATTTAACAGGTTTTTGTGTTATTGCTATTGTCATACATAAGTTCTTGGCAGCTGCAGGGACCAGGGAGAGCTGGCTGACTGAAAAGCAAGAAGGCGGCTAGCTCTTCTTTCACATCTTTTCCTCCTGGCTCTTGCTTCCTCTCCTGCCAGAAGTGCACACACTTCTCTCAGGGGTGAACTACGTTAGTACTATAGAAACTCCATCTAGCAGAATGCATGAGGCTTTATAAAATATATTTTAGACATATTTTAAGCTGAACTAGTAGTGTCACTTACTGTTGAGACCACATCATGCTTCGTGGTATAAGCCTTTTTTATCTGCTGATTATAATTTTGACAAATGCTTTAAGACTTTAGGTCCTGAAATTTTCCATGCCCCTCTGTCCTTTCCACAGTGAAGGAGAGCTTCAGCCAAAAAGTCTTATCTGTTTTTTTGGAAAAGAAACCTAAAATCCAAAATAGCATAGCCAAGCAAAAATGCTCCACTAAGAAATTACCTATTTTTGGTGTGGTTTAAAGAACCCACAGCAGCATAGTTCAAAGTCAAAGCCTGAAACCTGCAGCAGGAGTTGCCTTTTGTCACGGACAATATTCATTTTATCATTCCCATAAAAAGCTGCCTCAATTTGACCATAATGTCAGTTTGACGAAGCTCATTAAAGACTGCTAGCTGCTTGGTTAGCTGTGGGCAGAGTCCGGCCCAGCAAGAGCATGATGTTCCCGCGGTGGTGGGTCTATGCTCACAGCAGTTTTGGCAAGCAGCAACGAGCTCTGTCCTCCCCCACAACATCTGGCTGCCTTATGCCAGCATTGTGCCCCACGCTGAGTCCCCTACCCTGCTCCATGTGGCCCCAGTGGGGCACATGGTGCATAGTTCCTGCACAGCAGGTTTTGGTGCGGACCCTTTGCACCTCTGAGGCTCTGGAAGACCTTGCAAGACATTGCGGTGCCTCACAGACTGCAGCACGTCCTCAGTGCTGCAAGGGGAAACAGGGGGCTGGGCTGTGGCAGATGACACTCACCCTCTACAAGCCCTATCCTCCCACTTACCTCTCCAGTAGCATCATTCTTTGGGTCATTGTCACTAGAAGTGAGAAGCTTGCTTCTCCTGGCCTCTCCAGCTACCCTTATGCTAGTGTGTGAAACAAGGCCAGGGTGTGGGCTCAGATACCAGCCTTTGATCATCTGCACGCAAATAACTTGCGTGTTCGTTGACATGGTGTTGGTCCATGGCCAACAGTACCTGGGCACGATTCAGTGACACGTGCCAGGGATGGCTTCCCACAGGCAAAGCCTGCCCAAGGGCAGGAGAAAGCTTTGGCAGACAATGCAAACTGTACTGTATCTCTTTGCCTCAGGAGCAGGGAGAAGTCCCCAGGCTGCATAGCTAAAACTTCTCTGGTGTCACTGCTGGGTGCGGGCAGTGAGAGGCTGGGAGGGTACTGCTCAACTCCAAGCAAAATGGGCAAGGAGAGTTGTTTGGGAGAAGGAGCAGTGAAGGCAGAAAAACTAAAAAGATTGCATGCTTCACCGCACGTTTCTCACCACACATGTTCCACACATACATCCCTCAGTACAGATAAAGGGATTAGGAGCATAAATTGCAGGTGCACAAAGTCTAGAAGGTGCCTGTGTGAACCCAGTTTTTCCTTTTTCTTTGCTCATTAATTGCATACAGTCTTTAGACCCATTTATTCAGTCCCTGTATCACACAGTTTATGGACACCTTTGTGGATGCGTCATGGTTGGGTAGAGGAGTGTCTTTTGGTGAAGAAGCTGTGTGGTGAATGAGTGAGGGAAGGGACTCCAGGAGGAGAAGGAGCAATTTAATGGGGGTTAACTGATCTGAATACTGTCCAGGAGCACTACACGTTAGTCCAGCCTTTGCCACGAGATTTGGGTGCAAAGCTGGTTGAGTCACTTAACCCAAAGGTCATCACAGTTCCTTGTTTTCCCTGCACCTAACTTGAAATTTGGGCTGCGTTTGCAGCAGAGATGAGCCCTCAGAGCCACAAAGTTTTCCTCTTGTTTCCCCTTCCTCAGCTTCACAGGGCTGTTCTGGAAAAAAATTAGTTGATGTCTGAAGTCCTCCCGTGTCATAGTGATGAGTCCCATAGAAAGCCTGGAGGAAATGAATAGCTCCTGCTTGGCAACAGCGCTTACACGGCAAACTGCAAATAAGGCAGGAGGCCACATACTGAACAAAATACTAGCCAGTTGTTCTGAAGCCACTTCTGTCTTTTCTGTGCACTCAAGCAGGCAGGGGTGTGTAAAAGCAATTTAAAACTCCTCTTCCTTGCAATGCCCATAGGAAATTTGACAACAATAAGGTGCTCTAGGCCCTTGGCTTGCCTTTTTGACCAGTGCTTTTTTCCTCTACTCCCTCGTGTACCCATGTATGTACCCGTGTACGTATCCATCATTCACCTCCTCTACCCCTTTGGAGCGGTAACCAGGCAAGGTATGGCTTGTGTTGATACAGCTCTGAGCACATCAGGAGCCCCAGCCAAAAAAAATGTTTGAGGGGCTACTTCAATGTGTATCCTGAATGGCTGGGATAGTATAAACATGTACACAAACCTCATGCCAGTCTTCTCACTCTCTTAGTAGCTTCCTCGTTGCCTCCTCTTTTTCCCTTTTTGTTTCGACGAGGCTGCAGCTCTGCAATGTTGTAACTGGGATCATCTCAGTGCTCTGGCTTCCAGCCAGCCTGGGAAAGAGTTGTGATGGGAGAGCTGGCAGGGTGCGGGGCTGCAGCAGGGGGGTGGGCATGGGAACAGGGGCAGCTCCTCACGCTGCTTACGAGTGACATGTGGTAAAGTCCTGGTGGGAGATTTGTGTCTGACAGCTCAGGGAAGATTAAGTGTGGGCCTTAGATCTTGGCTCAGTAAAACTTAACATCTCTTTTTATCTTCAAAGCACTTCATAAATGTCAATGATTTCACCCTCATAATATCACCCTGAGCTGGGTGGGGAAGTTAAAGTCTCGATAGGAACAGAGCTAATGGAGATGGGCACTTGTAATTCAGGCTAGAGTTTCTAAAGCATTTAGTTCCCCTGTGAAATGCCTCAGCACGAGTCAGAATTTCAGACTGGAGCTGAACCCACCTCCAGACCTGCAATGGGGCTTTGGCATTGCCTCCTTTCCCTCTGCTGGATGACGACTTCTGGGGCTATGATGTGTCCAGCTCAGACTGGCACAAGGAGGCAGCGATGCCCCCTCTCAGAGGGGCTGCTTGTCCCTTCTCAGGGACAACTCCTAAGGCTTTTTTTCCTGTAGTCTTCCCTGGTTCTCATACTGGGAACCCCTTGCCTCCCTGCTGAGCGCCGCTGACCCCACCAGCCAAGCACTGCCCTGTGCTGAGCTTTATTGTGCAAGTGCAGTGCTGACACCAAAGAGCCCACGCAGCATGAAAAATGTGCCCTCTGGCCTGTGGCTCACCCTGCCCTTGTCACTGAAGCGTTTCCTCTCCATCACTCATCAAGCTGTTGCACCACCAAAGCAGAACTTCATTGTTTCTCCCAGTTTCCTGCAGCCTGTCTGCCTCCATGCACAAAACTGGTTGTCACACGTAGCAGCCAGGTACACAAAAGGACCCATGCTCTTCATGGGGACTGCGTTCCCACCTCCCTCCTCTTGGTCAGCCAGCAGGACACTGGCAACAGGAAAATACTCATGCCAGAAACATCAAAGCCAGGGCAACAAGTGCTTTGCAACCCCTCTGCAGCTTGCTTGCACCCCGAGGAGAGGAGGAGAGGAGAGGTTTTGGATTTTTCTGTCCTGTGCTGCTTGCTGTTTGCTGAGTTGACTGCTGTCTCTTTCAACAACCTAATTTTTTTCCCACCATGTCTCCCCGCCACCTGTGTGAGTGTGTTTCTACAAACGCATTTCTCTTCCCAGGCTTCAGGGCTTCCCTTCTCCCCTTGCGGCTCCTGCCGTGTGCCAGCGACTGCTCTCCCAGCCTTCCTCTCACCAGCGCTCTTCTGGGAGAGCTGCAGGTGGCACAAAATTTAGCTTTCTTTGCTGAAGAAGATGCTGTGTAACACAGTCATCCCCTGACACACGCTCCCCGGGATGCTCGCTCGGGCAGCGTGGGATGTCACGCTCCGTTCGCTTTGCACTGAACAGTTTATGGGAGGGAGAGCTGTGTCTTCCCCTGCCCACACACCCAGCACAGGGCAGCACATTCAGGATAAGCCTCTCCACTCTCAAGTAGCTCACAGGGAAACTTTGCCTTTCCTTAGCAAGAAGAGCAGCGTGTGTCTCGCAGTGGCTCTGTGCTTCGGACCAGGGAAAAGCTGATGGCTGAGGGATGTCAGAGGCAACTCATTCCTTTGCAGAAAATGGCTGGAGACCTGCTGGCTTGGAGGTGCTCTCAGAGGCCCAGGCTCGGGTAACAGCGCTGTGACCTGAATCAGTGCTTCCCCTTCCAGGATGTAAAACTCTTGCTGGCAGTGCTAAAATTGGGTACCTGTTTTTCTCCCTTGTCCCCAGGCTGACCTAACGGTGGTGAAACAATTTCTCTTCCACTCAGTAGCAAGACTCCTTCCCCTCAGCGCACAGCTTGGCAGCTGCTCACTGGTGCCGAGTCCAGGATTTTGGCCTTTGGGAATGCTAATAATTTCCAAATTATTTTCCATTTTGTGGAGTGCATCCTGTGCACAGAGCCCGGCTCCGGGGTCCTCATTGTAACACCTGGGGCCATTATTTCCTCCCATGCTCTCTGACATCCCAAGAGCCTCCTCCGAACAAAACCCCAGACAAACAGCCGGGGAGGCTTTTCAAGAGCCTGTGAGTGCTCTGAAGTGGAAACTACATTTTGTCTGTAATTCCCAGGGGGTTGGGGCGTGAGAGCTTTTGCACTAAAGAGGAGAGCAAGCTGGAGCACATAAGGGGCTGCTGACCCTTCCCAAAAAAGAAAGGAAGGGAAGACATCACCAGGAGCTATGCCTCAGTGGCAGGTAGGATGTAATTTGGGAATATTGTAGTATGAGCGCAGGTATTAAGCACAGGGAGAGAGACTGCCAAGTGTCACAGCTTCAGTAGCAATGCATGGATCCAGCAACCAGAAAGGCTCCTGTATTTTTTGGGTGGCATACAGTGACCATGCTGCAGGTTTGGGAGGGGTGAGCCTGCCAGGCAGAGAGACCTGCCTTCTCTCCACAGCGATACCAGGAAAACAGCAGCTGGAGGAAAGGTCTCCCCTCCCCTTGCAGGGATCTCCATGCTCCTCTCAAAGAACCACCTACAGACAGCTGTGCTTGCTCTGCTAAGGCACCAGCTTAATTGGTGAAGTGGTTGTTTGTCTTTAAAAATATGCAGTTGGCCTTCCTGCCCAGCCTTAGGTCAAGGAACACAACAGCTCTGATCTGGCCCAAAACACTTTTTCCCTTCCAGATTATCAATAAAAGCCTTCCTCTCGCAGTCTCTCGCTCTCTGCCTGCCTTGGTGTGGTGCTTCATCCTGGCAAGCCAAAGCAAAGTCAGCTGTGCGACTCCACAGGAAAAGGATTTTGCTGGCGTGCCTCATGGTGCTGCACCCAGGCATCACCAAGAGCTCTGCCAATGCCTGTCACGATGGCTCTGCTTTCATTCAGCCCCACGACTTAGGGACAGATTTTCAGAAATACTGAACGGTCACTATTTACAGATAAGAAGGGCAGGTTTTCTTGAAAATCCACATGGCACCTACCTGCTCTAAACCCTAAGGTTTCTAAATGCATTTGAAAATATTGGCCCAGAGATGTTTAAACAACAGCAGCTATCCCCCTTACCCTAACTAGCTTCCAGGCATTTCTCAAAGTGACTCTTGGCAGCTCCTAAATGGACTGTAATGTGTTGCCCAGGCTCAGATTTTTTAAGGAAACAAAACAGCAGCTGAGAACATCAGTCACAGAAAAGACTGTTTTGGCAACACAGAGAAACTCTGGGTTAGGTCATGTGCAAATGGCACATGTGCAATCACTACTTTAGTTGCAGGCTGAAATTTGTGTATATCTTACACAAAAACAACTTATTTTTTCCTCCCGACTAAGTATTTTAAGAGCCTTTAAGTTAAAACAGGAGAAGGGGAGCTGATGTGAAGGGGTTATCATCACGTAATGAAGTGGCGGTCCTGTCACATGTCACACGTCTCATGTGAGGGGGTGGGGAAGGGAAGGGGAACGTGG
Source organism: Ibidorhyncha struthersii (assembly GCA_013398815.1). Taxonomy (NCBI): domain Eukaryota; kingdom Metazoa; phylum Chordata; class Aves; order Charadriiformes; family Charadriidae; genus Ibidorhyncha; species Ibidorhyncha struthersii. Next base: position 203,186 of record VZSZ01008498.1, read on the forward strand.
CAAAAAAAAGTCTCCAACAGGAGACCACGTCCCCAAACACAGCCAGGCAAAGGCGCACGCGTGTGTGTATATATGCCTGTGCATAAAACACTGGCAGGATCCAGCTGTGCCTACCGTTCCTCCCAGAGGTACTATTACAGCAGCGCTTCTAACCAGAAAAGCCCTATGACTTCAAGCCAATGAGAAGACAGGCAGTAGTGGAAGTCAGGTAGGGGGGTGGGATCCCTTAACACCAGAGTGAAAAGAGAAAAGGGAATTTTGCTTTCCTCTGTCTTTGCAGAAAGGTTGGCCTTGCACAATGCATTGCAATGAGGTTTTACACCTCTTTTCTTTTTCTTTTTAGTTTTGCTAGGGCAATGGCAGGATCCAGACCACACTACATTTATGGGAACGTCCATTACATAGCCCCTCGTGCAACCAGGGTGTCCAGTGAAACTGCTGGTCCATCACTTCTCCTGTGTGAGACTGATACTGATGCACTGCCATCAATGTTTTCATGGACAGCCAGGCCACTGTCAGGAGCCAGACTATGCTGGGAGTTCACTGCAACACCACATCTCTGCTGCTTGAACGGAGCTATGGGCTTGGCACATTGTGGGACTGCTGATAAAGACACTGGTTTTGCTGGGAAAAATACCCAGGCTACAGTGTCCTTGAGAGTCCTGCTGCAGCCCCTCTGCCCCCAGGTCCCACCATCGCCCTACATGATGGGCTCAGTAGTGCCATGTTGCTTGTTTTTCCCCCACTCACAGCTTGATAGCGGCACAGAGCGGTGGGCAGGCTCATCTTCACACCTCCCTCAAGGTGTTCATTTCTAGGAGGCTGCAGCTGCAGTCAGCCTCATGAGCTGGCCCCTGGCCAACCCCATGGCCTCAGCGGGATCACTGCCTCAGCGGGATCAAAACAAAGTGGCCAGCGGAGAAGTGTAGAAAACTGTAAGATTTGCTCCCAAGAATAATCTTTTATTCCTATTTTTTTCTCATTTTTAACAGAAGTATATTAATGGCAAATATCTATTAAACTGTTTTAACAGATACGAGCCAAATATACACCAGAAATGTGTGTCACAGGGCTATTCCTAGCAAATGCTACTTCTGTCTCGCCGTTCATTAAAGACATATCAATGTTTCTGCACTGTCTTGCTGTTACGCAGGCAGGGACCCTGTCTTTCACCACCAGAGCACCCAGATGCACCCCATGGCACAGGATCAGGCCCAGGGATCCTGCTGAGAGGTGGGGAGGGAGTAGGGACACAGGGTATGTTTCCAAACCCCTTGGGAGCCACTGCATGGAAAATGCATCTCTTCCAGTCCCGGCAGGGTAAGGACAAAGGAATTGAATTGTTACATAGAAGAGTGTAAGAGAAAAAAATCGTGAGAAAATCAGTCCTCCGTCACGGAACCTCCTCAGGATGAGCTTTCCGTTTCATTTTTTACTTATTTATTTTTCACTATCCAGGTTTCATTTGTGTTTTACACCCACCGTATGGCCCCAGTGGTGCCACTGTCCTTCCTGCTGCAGGGATCTGGCTTCCAGCACCCACAGAACTATATCCTTGCCCACCCTAGGAGCCACCTATCCCCATGGGCCCATGCACACACAGGGCTCCTGGGAAGCATCGCTAGCCGCCAAGCACCCATGGGGCCACCAAGTCCCCTACCGTGGGTGTGGGAACTGAGTCAAGGAGGGACCCAGGACAAGCCCACGGCCAAGTGTCTAACAGGCAAAATAGTGGCTCAGCAAGTATCTGATGCGCATAACTCAATAAATGGGAGGTAAATCTGCTATTTGGATAATGACGGCTCCTCCTTATGGTCTCAGACAAAACATCACTGAAACATTACAGAATCAAATTACTGTCTAGTTTTTCTGGTGCCCAGCTACAAAAAGATCCAAGATTGCTGAAGGCTGGAAGGACACGGTACTGCAGCCCATAACTCCTTCAACTAGGAGTTATAAGTTTTTAGCAGGGATTTCTGCCAGGAAAACAAGCGTCTTAGGCTGAAAGCATCTGGCTTCTAGGCTACAGCTCCCCCGAGGCTACATATTCAGTAGTACAGCAAAGGTAGGGTCTCCAAATGGGGACAAAAGGATGAGAGATGGGGAAAGCACCAGTCCCCCACCAGCTCTGCCTGTGTTTCTGTATTTTCCCTTGGAGGAAGCACAGCCACTTCTCCTTGGGCCTGGAGTAACACTCAGGTTTGAGCACCTGAGGTTGGAATTCACCTCTCTCCTTTTAGGGTTCTAAGGTTTAGTGTTAGCTAGTCTGCATGGGCACCCTTAGCAGTCACTGGAGAACGACGGACATTGACTTCTAGAAGTCAATATATGCCTCCCATTTGACAGCCTATTTTATGAAAATGACCTTGGGCTGGCTGGTGAGAGAAAAAGTTTCAGAAAATAAGTCCAAGAAGCTAAGGGAGCCTCTATAGGTAAAAAAAATATTAAATATGGGCTGCCTGTGAGACCTCCGCTCAGTTTGTCGTTGACCAACAGCAGTGTCACCAGAATGTGAGTATACAGTGACAAAATAAGCTCTATATATTGGACTCTGTTCTTCACCTCTAAACTAAGGAAGAACAATTAAATGACTGCAAAAACAAATGAATATCGAGGAAAAGAGAAGAGGTTTCCATTTGTTCTGCTCACTAGAAACCCTGGGGACAGCTGCTGGGCTAGTGACAGACCAAAATGCTTTTTATTTGCCTTGGGAAAATGGTGTCACACAGCAGACAAACTTAAGAGAGCAACATGTGTGCGCTTAGCATTGCCATTGCAGTCACACTGGCATGCACAGGAGAAGAAAGTCATCAGTAAGTCTACTTCAAGGGAGAAAGGCAAAATCCAGACCAATTAGCTTCTGAGGTAGCTCAGAAAACCTGGCAGCTGCACAAGGAAAGGGAAAATCAAGAGAAACACCAGACTGTGAGGGATCAGCTGTGAGAAACACAAGCCAGTACGAAAATCTTCTCAATCCTTCTCTAAATAAGACCTTGGGAACAGAGTTAATCTGTGTAACATTGATCTAATGTAATAATATCGCTGGTTCTCAGTCCACAGCCAGAGATGGCTGTGCATGGGACCGGAAAAGAACTGCCGTGAGTCCACAGCTGTCACAAGGCAGAGCATGGACCAGCTCCCAGTCTGCACATCATCGAGGTGCTCCTGGGAAGAACTGGCTCAGGAACTGGAGGTGAGAAAAGCAAGGCTTTGAGTACACAGGTGGAGTAATTTCTTGTCACCTGGAAGGTGGCAAGGCAGCAAAACCTGCTCTTTAATGGTCCTCCATGACTTTGGAGTCCTAATACGTTACAACACAGTTTGGCTACATCAATTTTTACTCTCACTGGACTGTTGCTGAGTGTAGACACCTAAGCAGAACACGCCACCTTGCTTTCTTGGCGGTGACACAGTCCTCTCTCCTCTTCGCTATACTTCTTTCACAGGGAGCTTCCCTCTTCTACAGCCTCTTAAGGGCCAGTGGTGCAGGATACTTGGGCTTCCAATCCAACAGGAGAAGCAGCAGGTGCTGTGTCTCACCACCCTCTGTGGGGCTGCACTCAGAGTGCCTCCTGTGTCCTGGACACTTCCCCTTCAAACCCCTCCATGAGGGGCCCAAGTGCAACACAGTTATAGGGTGACTTTGCAGAGAACAAATAAGCTTTCGACTAAGAAAGACAAGTCGAAATAAGGGAAACTGAGGAAGGAAGAACTGGTGGGGGGACAAAATGAGTGAAATAGAGAAGAGCAAGAAAAGTTCATGGTGCAGTCAGAGACCACCTGACCTGTGCACCCTTGATCCCGTGCTGCCCAGACAAAGGCCGTGCCCTGGCATTAGTCACAGCTACCTGAAGTCTGCTATAATTTCTTGTGGGCTGCCAATAGTCCCATGAAGCAGCTACAGCAGCTAATACTGCAAAAGAAAAGGACATCCTGTGAGTGATGTCCCCACTGTCAGGCAGAAAGAGCAGGGTGGGAAAGCAGTGCCTGCTCTCTGGCATTTTGGGAACAAGTGTGGCATTTCACCATGGCTGCAATGCCAATGATGAGCTGTTGTCTGCATCTCAGTCTTAAAAATACTGGATAGCTTCCACTCCTGGGCTGTTATATCACTCTGAAGGCTCTCACGCTTGTAGGATGCTGGGCTGCAGCATCTAGCCTGAGACAGGTACTTCACATCACTTGCCCCAGCATGTCAGCACAAGTGGTGTAAGGAGATATGACTCAGACTGAAATTGAGGTGTTTACCTTAGGGGAAACTGCAAGGAAAAAAACAGATTTAGAAAGCTTTTAACACCATAAATGAAAGGCGAGCTCACCACAACAGAGCTCAGGGTAAGCGCTGGCTGTGGGAATTTCCCTGGAGGGGAGGACGGCAGGGCAAAAACAGCGTTTGGAAGGGCAGGTGGAGCGTTTCCCCACCAGCCCCACAGCGGCAGATGCAGGCGGGCTGCAGCTGTGAGCAGACAGCCCCTGCCTCCCAGCGGGCCTCCCCCATCCCAGGGACGAGTGGGGCAAACTGCACGAACAGCTTCTTGGGTGGAGTAGTCAGTTACTGATGGTTTGGAAGAAAGCGAACGGGGAAAGCTTTACCTTTTTTCTGCTGTTCCCAGGATACCAAGGATTGCAGAGCCGGAGCCTTGCCATGATAGTGTTAACCCTGCCTCAGGAGCTGGCCTGTACCTCTGTGTCTGGATAATGGAAGCTCCTTCAAACAACAGCGGGATGCCTTGCAGAGCCCCCACCAATGCTCACCTGCTCCTCACCGCTGGTGCAGAGGTTAAAGGCAGAGAGGCTGTCCCTGTCCCTGAACCCTGCTGAATTAGTGCTCTGTATCTTCCCTTTCTCGAGGCTTTCCTTTACTGCCATTAGAAGCGCCGTTTCCTTATGAGCACAAACGATGTCTGGGCTTTCCCAGGGAGAGCAACAAGCCATGTCTGGTGGCTCTCAGGGGACAGGAGTCTTGTTTCACAGAGGAGAGGTAGGCAAGAAAGCGAAGATATGAGTGACAGCCTGGCCATTAGGGGCCTTGCTTCAAAGAAACAGCTCAGCAAACACCAGAAGAGAGCAGGAGCAGTGACCTCAAAGGTGCCCGGCACCTCTGCAAAGGCAATGCTGGTAGGAAGGAGAGGGGAGGATGGCTTGGGAAGAGCAGAAATTTTTTCACACTGTGTTTAAATAATACTTGGTGCCTCTGCAGCACTGCATTTGAAACGTTCAGGTCTCTACAAGTTGTTAATGAGCTTCACACCATTCATTATTGCAGCCTTTGTCTACAGCTGAATAAACACTACTGCAAGTGGGTTGAGTGCTGCTCCTGGGGAAGGTGGTGAGTAGGGCCATGTTGGCTTCCTGGGGTGGTCTGAGCCCGAGGAGATGGCAGCACCTGTGTGGTGGCACCATGTCGGAGCAGCATCACAGATTTCAGGCCTGCCATCCCTGACCCTCCAACAGCGATACCTCTCCTTTTTGTGAGAGACTCAAGGCCTGCTCAGGTGAGTCCTGGGATGAACTTAGCACTGCTATAAGTGCCACCACTTTCTTCCCTGCAGCCTGTTGGTTTTGCAACCCTGCTGAGGCTCAAATCTCCCCAGCAGCTGGGGTAGCCAGCTATGGAGGGCTGGCTGGTGATATTCCCCTGTCTGTGCATGCTTTTATGTGTATATTTATGTGCATCTTCATCCCATAGTGGGTAACATTAAGGAGCCTTTGGCAACCAAGAGAGGGTAAGGGTTCATATAGATGCTGAGAGAGAAGAAAGCACAATTAGACTGACGAAGGACAGGCAATAGCAATCTTAAAGAAAACCAAGAATAATTTTAACAGTAGATGACATCCTGTTTGGAAAGACAGCAGGAACATTTGTTATCTTTTCTGCCAGAATGGCCAGGTCCCAGTTTATTGATGTTATCTTGAAGATGACGGAAAAGCGTATTAATCTACCTGAAATGAGAATCTGGGCTTCAAGAAGAGCAGTTGACACCTTCTGAGGGACAGAGTGATTGAAATCAATCATATTCTGTAACTCACAGCAGTTTCTGTAAGCAGCTTGAAGATCCAACTGCCCCACTACTACCAGTTTTCCCTGAATGGCTGCAATCTGGCTGTCAGAAGCAGCTCCTCAGCTCAAGTTGTCCTTGCAGTAATGGTGGCAAATTAACGAAATTATATGACCCCTCCACACAAATGTCTGACTAGATGTGCAGTAGTGTGAAGAGGCAGAGATGACTGAAGACTAAACTGAATTTTTGCATCCCGAGGCCAAGGCATACAAACCAAGGTACTGTACTCCTGACACATGAAGGGTGAGCTAGAGGAAGGGGAAGAGAAAGGACTGAGATACACACGCTGCAAGTGGAATGGGAAGTAACAGTCCCAACAGCATAGCCATGGAGTAATTTTGCTTGGAAGGAACCTCTGGAGCTCACTTACTCCAACCCACCTCTCAAAGCAGACCCAACTTCAAAGTGACAGCAGGTTGCTTAGGGCCTTGACAAGTTGACTTCTGAATATCTCCTCCAGAGATGGAGGTCCAGCCACCTCCAGGGGAAACATGTCCCATTGATGAATCATTCTCACTGCAGGGTTTTTTTTCCTGAAGTGAAACCCAAATGTCCCTTGTTTCATCTTGTGATGGTTGCATCTTGTCCTTTCTCTCTGTACCTTGGAGAAGAGTCTGGCTCTCCCTTCTCTATAAACCCCCATCACCTAGTGGGATCCTGCAATTTTTTCCCACCTTAATCTGCTCTCCTCCAGGCTGCAAAAGCCCACTTTTTTCAGCTTCTCCTCATGTGTTATATGCTCCAAGCCCCTAAATGTCTTGGAAGTTGTCTGGTGGCCTTGTGCCACTCTGTCCAAAACTGGACACTACTCCTTATGTGGCTTTACAAGTGCCAAACAGAGAGGCATAATGTCTTCTCCTGACCTGCTGGTATGCTCTTGCTAGTGCAGCCCAGAGTGTGGTTAGTCTTCACCTTTGCAGGGGGTTCTGCTGGCTGTTGTGCAGCCTGTCGCTCACCATGACAGGGACTCCTGCCCACCATGACAGGGACTGGAGCTTCATTCCTGCTTGCCTGATTAAAATGTTGATTTGTGCTACCCATTTGTACAACACCTGTCTTGCTGGGTGCACTGTTGGACCTGATGGCAATATCTCAGCTGCCTGTTGTTGGATGTCCCCAGTCCTTTGCCACAGAGCTCCTCCTGAGCCAGCTGGTCTCCAGCCTGTGCTGTTGGATGAGCTTGCTGTGTGCCGGATACAGGTCTATGTTGGTCTTCTGTTTTTATCACTTAATTTTCCCTGATTATTGAAGTCCCTCTGAACAGCAACCCTAAATGTGCAATATGGTGACTACTCCCCACCACCACAATTTGGTGTCATCCACAGACTTGTTGACGGTGCACCCCATCCCATCATCCTGGTTGTTGACGATGATGATAAATAGTATCAGCCCCAGTATCAATCCTTGAAGACAACTGCTCATAACAAGTTGCCAGTTAGACTTTGAGCTGTTGACCACTACCCTTTCACCCTGATGGTCCAACCAGAAGAAGCTGGGCTGTATTGATGCCTTTCTCTCCTCTCTTCCAATTTCTATTTTCCTGCATGTGTAGTCTTTTACCTGGTTAGTATTGCATGTGAAGGTGTGGAGAATGACTGACAGAATGTGCAAATGTGTCCCAGCATCACATGTTTTTCCTTTAAAGTAACAACTCCGTTTGTATGTCTGACAGCACTGCCTGTGCAATTCCTTTCTGGTTTATTAACACTATCGGCAGGAGACATCAAAAATTCCTAAGAAATACAAAAAACCATGACAGTTGTCTCAGCAGGTACCAACCTCACATGCAATGCACATACTCTATTGCTAAAGCCAAAAAGGAGCTGATTATTAGTTCTTACCCACTTATTTGCATGCACAGATCCCACTCAAGAGACTCCAAGAATGACATTGTTGTTTATCAGTAGTTCAAGGGCAGCAGAAAACCCCCTCCAGCATGCCTCAACTCTGACACCCAGGGGCTGTCTACAGCACTCAGCTCCACACCACGCAGGGTCCCACTCTTTCACTGGGGTCATTAATCAGTGCCTCACTATCATGGTGATGTGGGGCAGGCCTAAGATGAGAGACTACAAGGGCAAAGGTGCCAATTAGTGCCAGGTGGGATATGAGCTCCTGCCCACCATGACAGGGACTGGGGCTTCATTCCTGCTTGTCTTTTTAAAGTGTTGACTCGTGCTACCCATTCCTACAACACCTGTCTTGCCGGGCGCACCGATGGAGCTGATGGCAATCCGAGCTGCCTGCTGTCAGATGTACAGCCGCAGCCTGAGCTGGTGTCTCTGATACTGTACCTCTGAGTCCTTCTATCAGCAAAAAGTGACAAGAGCAGCATCATGGTAAATCCAGAGGGTTAAGAGAGAGAAAAAAACATCAGTCTGGTCTGACGTATTTGTGCACGGCATCTCTTTACCATATACAGTTACTGTGCCTGTGCTTATGAAGTGCAAAGCATACAGGTATCAAGCACGAGCATTTTATTTTTTCCACAAAATTCTCCTCAGCAAAGATATACCTGTTACATACCAGGCTGAAATCAGAGACTTAGAGGAACTAATTTTCAGTCACACTGTGCCCTGAATCATGTTGGAACTAGCAAAGGCCCCTTATCGCAGGCCCTCATCCTGGGCACACAAGGAGGAACACAGGAGTACAGGGATGAAAGCCTCTCCACGCCTGGGCTGGTAAGTGCTCTGCAGCCAGTGGGGTCAAACACAACTGTCTCCTCAGCTGTGTCAGCTTTGGGTGGCTTTGAGGCAGCACACTGGAACGTCAAAGTACTTGGATCGGGAGAGGATGTGTGAAAGGATGTGAGGAAAGTAACTCAGGCACCAGCACACTGCTGCAGTTGCCGTATTTCAAACCTCAGCCAGCTCAGCACATGCCAGCCTGCTCACATACTCAACCTGGGAGCTTCTCCGAGAGAGAGGCATGTAATTAATGAATTAGTCAATAAAAATATACACTTGGTTATTGTTTATCAGTCATTAGTCATCATAGAGAGCTATATTTACCCAATGCCACTAGAAAGATACCACCAGAAAGACCTGACGCCTCCCTGTGCTGCCTGCCGTTGGGTCGACTGCCGACCTCAGCAGAGATGGCATCCGGCTTAGGGACTGCTGTGTACCTGCACAGCAAGCTGCTTTGTCTTTTGGGAATGGCTGAACCAATTCAGACCTTTGCATGGGGAGACACTTCATTCAGGCATAGGTCTGTTTTTCTCAGGCTGGCTGGATGCCTTGAAAACCTTCTGGATCACAAAGTAGTGCCCAGCCCTTTTTTTCTCTTGCCATCACTGGCAAAGGGATGATAGATCTCCATCTCTTTCCACCAGCAGGAGTTTAGCAAAGTGGAGCCAATCACTTTTCTGTCCCACCCTCCCTTTCCCACCTGCACAGGAGGATCAGCTCCGTAGCTGATGACCCTTGGAGCTTCTTAGAAGGTAGAAAAAGACCTTGTCAGTTCTGTGTCCTGATGCCTCACAACTAAGGCTGCAGTAACTAAACATTTTAATCCTTCCCATTATCTTTGCTTTGAAGAATTGTTGTAACATTCCTTAATACGTTTTAATTTAGATAGGAACAACATGCTCCTGAATGCAATTCTTCTCATGCTCTAATGCACTCCTTAAACTGCAATATTCAGGAAACTGAGTAATATCAGCAATACATGCCCCTAGTTCAAACTATTTAGTGGACGGGGGATCTAAATTGAGTTTCTGAACCTGTCCTTCGTTAAATGCAGCTAGGACCAAAAAGAAGTTGCTGGCTTACTGTAAAATAGCCAGCCTAGAATGGCCTTATGAGTTTTGAGTTCTCTTTATCAAACCCCTGAGTGCACAGGAATTTGTTGGCTCTTTCTGGAGCAACAATGGTTATCATATGTGCTCAGTGTTTTGTGGTGAGATTATTATGCCCAAGGTAGCATTTTTAATATATGTCTTGATTTTTTTCATTACTTTGTTTCTGCCTCATCTAATGGAGTTGATTATATTATTTACAGTTCAAATCCAGCCAGAGATTTCAGTGTGTATTACATGGTCTTGGTACACACGATTTCCCCAGTAATGAAGTAATTGCCACACAGTAATACCACACATCAGAAATTGAAGATGCCTGTACAAATCTGAAAAGGAGATAGCAAGCTGCCATATCATCTCAGACCGTAAGCAGAGGCTTAAACCTCTGCAGGTCATCAGGCCTGAGGCAAGAGAAACTCTTTGGCCCTGTTTGACACCAGTGGTCAGACATGGCAGCGGCCTGAGCCTGATAATTGAGCCTGATAATTTATGAATCAACTATCTTACTCTAGGGACAGCCAGACCACGTCAGTCTGCAGAAGGAAAGCCTTTATAGAGCAACACAAGTGACTTGTGGGAGATGGCTATCTCACTGAGAATGCAGACACCCTGCTGGAGATGTCCTGATGGGGACTTGGGCAGCGCTGTACTGAGGAGAGCCCTAAGTTCACCAGAGTTTTTTGTATGGCTGCTCCTAAGAAGAAACATCAAACCTCACAGTGTATCTACAGTCTCTTCTGCCTCTGTAATCCACGGTAGAGGTGAACCAGAGCCCAAGCCTAGCACAGCTGTTCTTGGAACTTGTTTATGTTGGGATCACCACTTCTATTCTGAAAATAAAACAAGGATCTGTTATGCAGGCATACTTTTTCCCACATGACCATTTTTGTGTGTCCATTACACCAGGTGGCAAAGAAGCGTGGCCAGCAGTGCCCTGCAAAGAGTCTCTTGCTTTTCGTTTTGGGGTGTTTCAGGTTCTAAGCTGGTGGGTTTAAGTTCTCTAAGTCTACATACCTACTAACCCCACCCTGACCCCTGTTTCAAACATCACCGCAAATCCTACTCTCTGCCCTTCCCTCTCTTACAAAGGGACGATTGAGAAGATCCTGGACAAGCTAAAACAGATGAAGTTTCCTGCAGGAGTTTTCCTGGCACAGCAAGAGACCTAGTCCCTGGGACCTGGCCAGCCTGAGAGGCAGTGAATAACCCCTCATAGATGAAGAAAACAAAATTCTGAATCAGTGAAAGACCAAAAAGAAGGCCTTTAAATTTATTAGGGTGCATGATAAATTGTACCTGTAAGGGATTCACAGTGGTTATAGATATTATCTCACAGGTATCACTTCCGGTATTGCATAAAATGCTCCTTGATTGGGAAGAGAGATGATTATTTTTTGAGGTTATTCTACTTGTTTCATCCACTTTACCATACTGCATGCTGTTAAGCCATGTTGAAGGCAATTGTTAATGTTGTACCAGAGAGTCAGTAAAAGTTAAAACAAAATACGGAGCCTGTCCTTAGTTGTGTCATTTCTGCACTTCTACCTAGCCAGCCACTGCGCGGTGGGAGGCAAAGGTCCTGCTACAAAACCATGTGGGACCAGACCGCAATGCACCCACACCTCCATCAGGGCAGAAGAGACCAAAACTGGCCAGTCCTTCCTTCTGGGAACCCTGTTAGCTTAAACATCCAGTTTTCTACATTTTTAAGCAGAAGAAGGTTCAAACAATTTATTCCATTAGACAGCAGTGAGCCTCCCCCCCCATGCCCCCCATCTGCCTCTGTGGGGCTGGGCTTCTGTATTCGTAGGCAAAATGGTGCTCTCCAGACCAGCATGCTGACAGCAGTGCCTCACCACAGCAAAGGCTGCTACCTCTGAAAGGCAACCCAGTTGCTCAAGCCACAACCCAGCTGCCTGGAAGGTTTGAGAGGTGTGGTCAGGCTTAGCTTTTTCTCCATCCTTCACCACCCTTTGTACCTGCAGGTGCTGAAACCTGCACCTCATGATGGCCACGTTCACTATTATTTTGGGATGCTGCCAACTTTGGAGAAGGTTAATGAAGGAAAATAACATCTGTAGCAGTTTATAAGTGAGCTAATTCTAAAACATATTTTTGTGGGTGAAGACAAGGTATATCTGTAGATCAACATCTCTCCAGACGCCAAATTCTAACCATCTGCTATTGGCAATGACAGGAAAAAATCATTAAAAAAATAATCTCTTGTACAGGAAAGCATGCAGCAGCCCAGCTATATAGGTAGATACCAGCAACCCCCAGGCTGTACTATTCAAAACAAAACTTAAGAAACTGAAGGAGAAAGCACAGCACAAAGCTTTTGCTTTACTTTATTTTCTGTGTTTCCAGTACCACGCAGAAGAACGATACGAAAACCTCTCAGTGAAAAGTTACTTGGATATTTATTTTTAAAGAAATGCAAGTCAAGCTAGTGAATGTGTCATCTTTGCTGGAATACAGTTGTTATTTTAGGGCATTATCATGGGGATTTGAATCTTTTTATTGCATCCCACTGGTTCTTTTCAACAGCCTTCTTTTGAGTTACCTCCATAGCTATGTACCAAGTGCCAGGCAGCTATGTCACGCAAATCCCAAATAGGCAGTACTCCCACGTGAGTGGTGGCAAAAGCCTCACATGGTCTACAGGGCTTTCGCTGTTGCAGAGACATCTGAGGACAGAGTTCAGTGCTGAACTACGAAACAGGAGAGGAGGTCTTCAGGCTGGCAGAGAAGAAGACCAAAAAAAGGAAAAGAAAAATGAAGTTCTGAACTGTACGTCACTAAGCATTTAACAGTATTTTTAGCAAGGATTCCTATGACATATGTGGTAGATATACCTTTCTGCATATCTCCCCCCAACACATATGTACACACACTTTAAGATACTCAACAGCATGCTGTGTTTTTCTGTACTTGTCAGATCGCATTGAAGATTACAACAAGTAATTTTACTAATGTATTATTACTGCCATTATTCAAGCCATTCCTTCTTTAGAAGTTATGAAATATGGATCATAAATAGAATCAGAATAAGCACATATTTTCTCTGTTATGTTAATGGCCTGGCTGAAGTCCACCAAAACAGGCTTGTGTGTGCAGCTGATTATTTTCTTTCAAACCTCTCAATACTTTATACACACAGGCTAGAAAGAGGGCACTCAGCACAGATCTCTTCATTTGATGCTACCCCAGCTAGCACAGTAGTCCTGTTTGAGAACTCTTTTTAATCAAGACATTCTTACAATAATGAAAACGATTTCATAATTGACACTTGAAGAAAAATTCTCCTAGCAATAGGCAGTGTGAGAGGCGTCTTTGGACTTCTTCTATAAAATAGCATATTTCTTATGTTTGTTAAAGCCTAATCCAATGACAAGTTACAGATTTGGATGAATGAGCCAGTTACTCTAATAAATTGTAGTTTCGGTGATATAAAAACTTGCCCAGATAATGAAAACACAGTTAAAGCACGAGCTAGAGATGGGTGAAATTTCTAAATCCTTTCAAGATATGCTCACCACCTCGGTTTAGGAATACTGCTGGAAATAGAATTTCCTCCAAGATTTACAATATTTTTAGTCTGATTTGAATAACACATCAGTGAGAATATTCTCAGTTCTTCCACCTCCCTTTTTGGTGTCCAAAATTTTAGCCCATCACCTGATCAGCATCCAGGAATGCAATCGTATTTTCTCAGACCCCAAGCTCTTAGGAACCTGGCAAAAGACCATCATGAACAACTTTTTCCCAACAAGGAGCTAGGCAGACCATACAGCTGAGTCTCATGAGATGCTCAAACACCTGGAAATGGAGGACATGTAAGTTGGCCAAAATAACATAACTGCCCATCTGTCTTTGAAAATTTCCAGGAGGAAGTGATACAGTTTCCTGAAGTGTCCAAATGGCAAGGTCTTTTCATCCACAGCTTAGTCCCATGAATCCTGGGCATCTGCCATAGCCCGGCAATTTGCTTTGGAAGAACCTCTCATGAGCTGATTGCATCCAGCTGGATTAGTAAGAGACGCTACCCTGGATAATCTCTCTTGACACATGTGATGTTCACCCCTTTGCATGGACTTACAATGAACCATCATAAACATCTGATCAGAGACTCCGGTTCCCAGTGCTATGGGAATTTAGGCTGGTAAACACACCAGCAGCCTTCACTTTTGTTTTGTTTTACTGACATGGCTTTGGAGCTTGTGAGAGCCTCCCCGCCGCCAGCCCTGACACAGCAGCACTGTGCACAGTCACATGGGACACGTGGAGCTTGAGCAGCCAGAGTACGAGTTCCCTCACTCTGTGCCATGATCACATTTCATGTCTGAACTGGACAGAGCACATCTGGGTTGAGTCTCCTGTCTGTAACTCAGCCTTTTGCCTCTCTTTCAAGACCAACAACAAAAGCACACGCTAGCATCAGTTGTGATATTAGTACCTTTTAGAGACATTTCTAAGTACCTAACTGGACTATGACAACATACTGCCTCACCACATCTAGGCTACCAAAAACACTGCTGCTTTCTTCACTCCCTGCAGCTCAGGGAGGAGTGTAGGGAGTGGGGCAGGGAGGAGGAGGCAGGACTGCTTCTCTAAGCATGTAAGGTACAACGAAACCCCTGAATCCTTCTCTTTCCCTGTCCTTTACTTTATTCTCAAGCCAGAAGCAGTTACTGTCTTTCTGAGCACAATGTTAAGTCATCAAAGGTGGTGTGCCTGCCAAAATTGCTCACTGAAGACAGAGTTCCTTTGAGCGGTGCTCCTCTGGAGCCATTGCCTCCTCAAAGCACAATGCTGACACCGCATCAGGTAACCAAACAGGAGAACTAGTTCCCAAGGATTTGCAGGCTGTGGGATCTGGCATCTGACTCTGCTTTTATACCCCTGTGTAAATCAATGGTCATGCCTGACTGTGAGTGACGTTAGGTCTGGGCTCCCGAATGAAGACATTCTTCCTCATCTCCTACGAGGAGCAGGTGCAAGCCCTTGAGCTATAAGAGTGCAAACCGTTTGATGAATTCTCCCATACAAAAGTTTCAGAAGACATAAATACAGACTTGAAATTTCACTTTGGGGCTGGCCGAACCTATGTGTTCAAAGGAGGCACCTGGAAGTAAGTAACAAGAGAAAGGAGGAGTAAACCCATGTTGGACCTTTCACCCAAAGCAACTGCTGTCTGCTGTGCCAAGACTGCTGCGTCACCTGCCACATCCTGCCTGCCCTTTTCTTCTTGCGAGAACCCAGGCTGGAGCTGGCAGAGGCAAGTGAAATTCTGTCTGAGCTATATTGCGGGTGAGAAGCTTTCTTCAAGGGAGTTATCCTACTCAGGGAATCTGGCAGTCCGTAAATCACAAGCCTAATGTTCATTGTAAATTAAGGCAGAATCAGCCAGGCAGAAAACTCCAGTGGCTGAACATTTCACACATTATAAATTGGAGTAGTTGCCTTGTATAACATGAAATAACCAAGAAACAACAGGACGTCCCTTACATTGTGCTACAGAGACTCCCTCTATGCACCTGGAGGAAGTGTGCACTGTAATAATATCATATATTTTATGATCAATGCTTAGGCTTCAAAGACAAATTCAACTCCTTTTTCTTGGCTGCTCTCGGGTGAAATTGAGTTTATTGTTCACTTCCTGCACTAGAGAGGGAACAAAGCTTTATGCATTGTTCATCTTTTATCAGTGTGGAAGAGAAATAAACAGCTTTCAATTTAACGTTTCCCTGGCTCCAATTCTTACGAAAATGCCATTGAGCCTGCTAACGGATTGATACTTAATGACATACTTAGACCAATGGCACCACCCCAATCTGACTCAAGGCCTCTCCAGGGTCAAGAGAGAGCCCTACGAACCGGGCTTGGAGCAGGCTATCAGCAAAATATATGGTGGGGATGGCAGTGACTCTGGCTTCCAGGAGGGTCTCCCCGTCTTCTGCTCAATTTAATCCAATCCCCGCTTCCAGCCCTGGCTGTCCAGGGCTCTGGCATAAGTAGAGAAAACACCGAGACAACACTCATTTTAACACCATCGCTTCCCCCGTCCTACCCCAGCTGTCTGCAGCTTGAAGCAGCAGAAATCAGCTGCTGAGAAAAGAGGTGCACCTCCAGAAACAAGTCAGATGTCTGACATTAATGAGTTGTGTCACTGGGTTTTCCTTCTTAAAACAGAAATTGGTACGCCTTCATGAACAGTGATGGCATTTGAGTCACATCTGGCCACAGTAATCTGCATGTTGGGCACTCCTAGGAGGTGTAACAGCTGGCTCCAGCTGGGATGGGAAGCCACATAGGACCACCAGCAGATGTAAAAATGCATCAGCCTAGAGCTCCAGGAGGAATAACTGAACAGACCCTGTTGCTCCCGTGCTCTCCATCGCCTCTCTGTTGCTGTAGCTGCAGCTGCACTCACGTCCCCCTAGCCCCCACCTTCTACTTTTTAAAAAGCTCTAGACATTCATAGCCAACTGCATTTGAAACTTCCTTGATCTGCCCATGCCTGCGCAGCTCTTGCTGGTGTCTGAAATTATGAAGTCAGTGGTCTGCAGTGTGAGCAGTCAGGTCGGGAGTCTTCACTGCAGCAGTTCTACTTACATGGTAGGAAAATGCCATTCCTGCCAGGAAAATATCATTCCTCCTCATTCTCAACGGGGAGATCACAGTCTTACCATGTTTCTAGGGATTCTTCGTATTTTTTCCCACGCTTTTCTTCTCTTTATGTCCCAGATAGCCAACGTTTGCTCATCCATGAACAACACTGAACAAAAGCATGTTCAAGGTAATGAATGTCATGCTTTGCTCTCCCTGTTTGCTTTAGTCTGTAAATTTCTAATTTCCCTTGGATGACAACAACATTAGAGGGTCTCATGTTGTTTGCAGCCATGGTTAGGGTACCCACATTCCCTGCAAACCACCAGAGTCTTCACAAACTACCCTTTAGTGTCTTTAATCCATGACCTAGGAACAGAGTTCATCCATTAGCAAACATGACATCAGCTCAGCAAAAAACAGACACGCAAAGTGGAGGCAGAGTGTTTGCATTGCAGAACATCCAGAGGATATGTAACCATGACTCTGTGCTGAGGAATTTGCTATCATCACCCATCAGTGGCTCTACTGGTTTACACCAGTTGCCAACTAGACCCCATATCTCAAGAACGGATACGGTGTATGAAGGACCTGAAAGTCACAGCTAGCAGGGAGGTACCCAGCTCCACTAGGCTCAGTGGGGGTTAGACAAGAAGGACAACAGAGTTCTAATGCTTCTGCTGTAACATGTGCTACATGGCTTCACATGACTCGTCAGGATCAGCACAGCGCTCCTCAGATCTGGTAGCTGACAGAAGTGGTGAAGTTACTCGCCTGGAGCCACTGAGGCTGTGTGGCTGCAACTGCAGCAGGGGAAATGCATGGGACTCTGCACCCTCCCATGAGTTATTAATGGGAGAGGTGGAGATTACACCTCAGCAAATCTGTCTGATCATTTACAGACTCATAGAGCAGGGCTTTTTTCAATTTTTACTCTCTGTCTTTGAGTGTTCTTTTTCCCTCAGCAGTGGTGCCACTTACTCCAAGACTATAAATGAGCATTTTTAAGGCCTCAGGAGATGAAGTCACTGTATGAAATCCTGTGCTTTTAAAATCTCAAAGGACATTTGGTATATGGTTAGGGATTGTTATAAAACATACATATTTGGCCCCAAACCCGCTCTTGGAAAACTCTTGTGTTCCATCCCTAAAAGATAAGACCCAGATATAGATCGGAAGTCGGGGGTGGGTTTCCCATTCTGAAAACAGGTCTCCTCTGCCATGAGACTAGCAGTGTGCTTATACTTAACAACAGAATCTGTTTTGAAAAAGATGTTGGGAACTCAAAATATAGCATTCAGGTTTCAGCTGGTTTGGCTTTCTTCCACAGTAGTGCCTGAAACAGCCTTCTGAAAAAGGGAAATGGACATTTTTTCAGCAATAATCAAAGAAACTCATGATTTCACATAGACACTATGACTTTGACTGTCATCTTCGTATAATTAGGTGAGCAATAGAAACAGCATGTTTTCTGCTACTTATGCTTTCAGTGTGTCAACATACTTTACACCACCCTGTGTATATTGGCTGAAACACAATTATTTGAAAAAATCTGTAGAAAATGTGCCTAACTGAAAAACTGAAACGTGGTGTAATCCTAATAACTGCTTGGTAACCTTACATAGTTCTTATCGCAATCTCACCACTCATTTCATTTTGCTACTAAATCCCTCATGCTGTCTCAGGCTACTTATCCTTGCAGGCTGGAGGTCAGGTTGCACCCAGAGAGACAGATTTTCCTCTGATAGCATGTCCAATATGAGGGAGACTCCCTGCCTTCAGCAAGTTTTTAAAATGAGATTATTGATTTTACTTTGCAAGTGATTCAAAGTAGATCACCTGACCAAAAGCGCTGCAATTTCATTTGAGGTTTAAGGACAAAAGGTGAATGTGTTTCTGTGGAGTGATGAGCAGAACAAGCAAAGACAGACTCCTCTAGTTTTGAAACTCCCCGCTCTGCCTTGGACATTATCAGAGAAAACAGAGAGCAACAGAAATCCCAGTTCTTTCACAAACTCGTTGAGGTGTGGTCATTTAAAATGGGTAAGATTTAAGACATTCACCTAATACAAGATTACCTTCACTACATTGATTATCTGATCTAGGCATTGAAACCTTTAAGGAGCTTTGTCTCTGAGTCTGTGGAGCACATGGAAGGAAGGTCAAATGATCTGAAATACAGGACAGCCCCAAAAGGAGGTTATCCTGTGAGGTTTAACATATAAACTGTTACACTGTCTCATAACATCACAGAATCACAGAATCACAGAATAGTCAGGGTTGGAAGGGACCTTTGGAGATCATCTAGTCCAACCCCCCTGCCAGAGCAGGGTCACCTACAACAGGTTGCACAGGACAGCGTCCAGGCAGGTTTTGAATGTCTCCAGAGTGGGAGACTCCACAACCTCTCTGGGCAGCCTGTTCCAGTGCTCCACCACCCTCAAAGTAAAGAAGTTCCTCCTCATGTTAAGATGGAACTTCCTAGGTTCAAGCTTGTTCCTAAACCTTAGCCTGGGTAAACTGCTGGAGCAATACACATAAAAGAAGGAATATTTATAGGCTAAGGGTAGCCTTGCAAAAACCAGCCCATTTTGGAGAAACAAATATGGTCTCTTCATAGGGGATATCACACACACTGTTCCCATAATCACTGTTGGACTATGGGTCATTTGTTCACCTCAAGCCAGTGCCTGGTACCAGTACACTCACCTCAGGGGTAAGGGGCTCTCTCAGCAAAAAAAAAAGATGCTCTGCCCTCTGGTTTCTGGAGGCACTGACAGAACTGTAGGCTCCACAGAGCTGGGCTACAGCACCAGTTGACATCAAAGGCATGATGCTCTCTCCTGCCAGATTGAAGGCAGGGCCTTTTGACGCCTGTTTCTCTTTAGGGAATGCACATAGTTCTCTCCAGGCTCAGAAGAAAGGAGACTAACCTCAGCCAGTGCATCAGCGTGGGCTGCCCCAAGCACAGCCCCACATCAGTAAGTCAAAATAACCACATTCCCAGCCAAACTCTTCCGTAGGTATAAACGGGAGAAGGGGAGGAGCCTTCAGCCTCTCTACAGACTGGTGGCTAAGGCACTCCAGCCTCCTGGGATTGATATCTACAGCACACATCCCAGGCTGCAGGAAGGGAGGCGAGACCATGAACAGGGAGAGGCGAGAAGAGCTGTTGCTCTTTCAGCTACTCTGGTTCTTGAGATCCTGGCTCTGTTCCTCAGCATAATTTCCATTACCTTGAAGAACGATCCAAACAACTTGAGTAGCATGATCAAAAGAGTATGAAAAAGATCCAGAGGTGATTCAGTGTGTTGGTGCCACGGCAGCATAAATGTACTGACGTATCTCGGTCGTTCCCATTCTCTCCTGCCTCCCACGCAGCCGGAGGTGCTGCCAGAGGGGCTCTAGGCACCGGCTCCCCTTCAGAGAAAGCACAACTCCTCTTAACATATTTACTGCAATTGCTATATTTGGACACTGATGGGCCCCTTTGGAGAGGGCAAACCCAGAAATGTTTCAGTGTTTCACATTGCTGTGTGTTAGAAATAACATCCTCTGGAATCACAGGAGTTAATTTCCACACACAGTTATTGGGGTTTGTATATTTTTGCTGTTTAGAAACTTTCATCTGTGGAGTGTAAGACAATGGCATAGAAAAAATCCCTGTTATTGCCTACTTTTTTTGTTTGATTATGCTTATGCTTTGCTGCTAGTGTTATTTACAAAGTGATCATAGTAATGAATTCACTTATTGGTTACTTGAATCATGTAGCATATTGAGTTTCATTACAAGTATCCACAAAATGTTTCTATTCAGATAATCCTTTATGGCCTTAATGTTGGAGGATCAATTTGTCTCACAAGATGAAACAGAGGTCAGAAATTCAGTGCAATGTGACAACAGTCTGTAATTCCAGTTATTATTATGGCAACACACACTGGTACCACAAGTGTTAAGACTTGCATAAACATTCCAATTTTAAATCTTATTTTTAGAGATCTGCAGCTCAGTCATAGAGATTTGCTGTAGGCAGAACTTGTCATACAAATATTCAGCCTAGAACTAATTTTCCTTAACATGTTTTAACATCTTCCAAAACAAACACACAAAGACTGCAGCACTTTCAAAAACACAGTTCTCTGTGCCTTGATCAAAACACAGGACTTGATTCAACAATGAGCAGCTCTAGTTTGAAGCTAATATGAAGTATAATAACATTAAGTGAATTGAGTTACTCTAGAAGTAAACTAGAATAACACGCTGGCAGATCAGGCTCAAAGTCTATTTGTTTATTAGATACTCTGTTAGAGCCTTTACTAGATTCTACTTTAACACCATCTTGAAGCCAGCTGAAGTCTATTCCTCATAATAACCTGTCCGAAAAGGATAGAAATTCTGCATTATAAAAATATGTTTCCAGATGATCATTTATGGAGGCATCCAACAACCCTTCAAACTTGTCTCAGCCAAGATAAGTTAGGTGAGTGCATCTCACATATCTCCTGTTCTCGTTTATTCAAAATGAAAAGTCACCTTTGAGGGATCACCACCTTATGTAGAACACAAACCAGGACAAGTAATCCAAACACTGATCCTGCTTGCTAGCTAAAGCAGGTCAAGGTTTTTCTCATTTTGTTCAAGGTGTTCGTAAACATTAATTTAAACATTAAAGGCAACAAAAGCAATGAACAACGAAAACTCTGGAAAACAGACTGTACTGCAGAACTCTACACCTAAGCTCCTTTTTCCATGCTCCTCTCATGTTGGAGAGAGAGAGAAAGAGGGCCTGTCAGTGGGTGACTCACTTCAGAGAAGCTCCATGATATTGTTCAGAGGAACCACCCTCTGCAAACCCTTGGTTTTATTCTCCAGCTATTAAGAAAATGTACATGATGACTTCAGATGTAGGAGGCTTCATCCGGACAGATCTTCCCTGGGAATCTGTGGTAGAAAGACAAGTGAGGGGATTGCTACCCAGCACCCTTCTTGGATTTGCAGCAAATAGCAACAGCGTGTTTGAAAACAGTCTTAAACTAAAGAAGGTTATTTTCATCTCAGTAACCACACTCCTCTGGGGAGTTTCAGCTAATGTGGATCTCACAGAAGGTGTACGTATGTGTTTTTTACTTCAACTTCTGCCCAACACCAACACTTTTGACTGTCTTCAGGACCATATGTGCATCTGTGGATGTCTTTACTCTTGTCACCATCTCCATGGATGACATAAATAGCAAAGCATCTCCTGTCCGCAAACCACAGCCAGACAAAATCCCAGATGTAACAAAAAAACCCCAAATATTGCTGCATCTCCAAAGAGCATTGGGGTTGGCGGGAAAAGAAGGAAAGTGGCAGGAACTACAGTTATGCCGCATGGCCCTGAATGTATGGGGTAGTTAACTGTACCGGTAAGGCTTCGACTGGAATATTGTGTTCAGTTTTGGACTCCCAGTATGAGATGAATGGTAATAAACTGGAGACACAACAGCAGAGCAGGGGTCAGGGGCCTTAAGCATATGACGAAAAAGGGGCAACAGGGAGAACTGGGGTGGTTTAATCTTGTTTAATCTAATAAAGAAGAGACAAGGGATGATTTAATAGTAGTCTAAAACTATTTGTAGGGTATTTACATACATGAAGCAGCCAAAAACTTGGTACTGCCAGATACAAGGGGCAACAACCACAGACTGTGGGGTGGATAATAGGAAAAAAAACCTTTACTGGGGGATAAAACAGAGTACCCAGGGAGGTTGTGGAATCACCATCCTTGGAGGTTATAAGGCTTGGCTAGACAAAGCCATACCTAACCTGGTATAGTGGCGGTGTTAGTTCAGGAGGTTGGACAGGATGACCTCCAGACATTTCTTCCAGCCAACATTTCTGTCACAAACCGTAAGTCCTGTTAATTGACAGTAACTGAAACAGCTTCAAAAGGAAATGCAGTTGCTCACAGCGGAGGAAAAAATGTCTGAATGTATGAAAAATGGACTCTGGACCCTGCAAATCCATACAGGCCAAATGAAGAAAATGCACTTACAGACGAAAGAGAGTGTTTACTTTTCTGCCAATGTTGAAGGTCATCAGATAATTCGAAGAGAACAAAAAACAGCCTCACTAAAAATTGGAGTTCTCCATATTTCCTGCTCGGAGTTGGAATGTAAAGCCCCAGACATACAAGGTTTATAGAGCAGTGTGTTTTAGACAACACAGTACCTTATACGTACTGGGGGTTAAACATACTTTCAAAGGGATAGCTCTTCAGCTGTAGAGTTGACTGCTTTGGATGTCAGAAAAGACACTTCATGCACATTGAGTGTAACTACTACGGCAACTTCCAAAATAACCTAGGAACCCTGAACCTATTTGTTTTCCACTAGGTAAAGTTCTACAATCCAGTTTTGAATCATCTCAGGGCTTCTGTGATAGTTTGCTAAAAAAAAAAAAAAAAACAAAAAAAAACAAAAAAAAAAGAAAAAATAATCCTATTTGGCCAGTGAAGACCAGCTGGCCAAGGAGTATAGTTTTTCCTCAGAATATCTGGTTCCTTGTGCTGCTTCTCCCTGTAGATGACTTTAATGAGACTAAGCTGTTTACATTTTTTTCAAACCCACTTTATTTCCTGAATTTCCAGCTGCAATCCACAGTTTGTTCTCAGTACTGGTACCACCAGATTTTCCAGAGTTATCATTATATGACCACAAGCAAATATTTCAAAAACACTTAGGTAAGTGGGAAGGATAGATAGTATCTCTTGTATTAGTTTGTTCCCTGTTTACTGCGTGCGTGTTGTGTGTTATGGACAGTTTAAAAGGCTACAGGAGGACAGCAGAAAGGCAGGCTGCTTTACTCTGGCATGCAAGGAAGCAGCTTGCTGCGGCACATGGGGCAGGTGAAAGCCACTGGAGGAAGCGGGGGAATAGAGAGCGGGGAGCCTGCAGGCTGGCTGAAGACTCCCAGAAGTCTGGGACTCCCGCCAGTCTGCACTGGTGGTGTTCACAGCCCTGAGGGCTATGGGTCAGGCAAAGAGTAAAGTCAGAATCCTGAATTTTAGGAAAGCAAACTTCCAGCTCTTTAAGGAGTTAGTCAATGGGACCCCCGGGAAACTGCCCTCAGGGACAAGGGAGCAGAACAGAGCTGGCAGCTCTTTAAGGATGCTTCCCATAGAGCGCAAGAGCTCTTATGCCCAGGTGTAAAAATCAGGAAAGGAGGGCAAGAGACCGGCATGGCTGAGTTGAGACCTGCTAGACAAACTAAAGGGCAAGAAAGACACGCACAGGCAGTGCAAGCAGGGACAGGTATCCTGGGAAGAGTATAGGGATGCTGCCCGGCTGTGTAGGGATGGGGTCAGGAAGGCCACGGCACAGCTGGAGCTGAACTTGGAAAGGGACACAAAGAAAACTAAGGGCTTCTCCAGGTATGTCAGCCAGAAAAGGAAGGTCAAAGAAAATGTACCCCCCGTGATGAGCAAGACTGGAAAACTGGTAATGACAGAAAAGGAGAAGGCTGAGGTACTCAACAACTCTTTGGCTTCAGTCTTCACTGGCAGCCTCTCTCCCCACACCTCTGGAGTGGATGGACCACAAGGCAGGGACTGGAGGGGGGTGAAGTCCCTCCCACTGTAGAAGATTAGGTTTGTGACCACCTAAGGAACCTGAACATACAGAAGTCTATGGGACCTGACAAGATGCATCCCAGAATCCTGAGGGAATTGGCTGAGGTAGTTGCCAAGTACCTCTCCATGATATTTGAAAAGTCATGGCAGGCAGGTGAAGTCCCCAGTGACTGGAAAAAGGGAAACATTGCACCCATTTTTAAAAAGGGTGGAAAGGAGGACCCTGGCACCTACCAGCCTGTCAGCCTCAACTCTGTGCCTGGGAAGATCATGGAACAGCTCCTCCTACAAGGTATGCTAAGGCACATGGAGGACAGCGAGGTGATTCGTGACAGCCAGCATGGCTTCACCAAGGGCTACTCCTGCCTGCCCAACCTACTGGCCTTCTATGATGGAGGGACTAAAATCAGTGGACAAGGGAAGAGCTATGGATGTCATCTATCTGGACTTCTGTAAGGCCTTTGAAATGGTCCCCCACAACATCCTTCTCTCTAAATTGGAGAGGGATGGATTTGATGGGTGGACTGTTTGGTGGATGAGGAATTGGTTGGATGGTTGCATCCAGAGGGTAATGGTCAGTGGTTCAATGTCCACATAGGGATCGGTGACAAGTGGTGTCTGACAGAGGTCTGTACTGGAACCAGCATTGTTC
Organism: Ibidorhyncha struthersii; assembly: GCA_013398815.1. NCBI lineage: Eukaryota > Metazoa > Chordata > Aves > Charadriiformes > Charadriidae > Ibidorhyncha > Ibidorhyncha struthersii. The sequence goes on from VZSZ01008498.1 coordinate 227,921, forward strand.
AGTATCTTCATCAATGACATGAACAGTGGGATCAAGTGCCTCCTCAGCGAGTTTGCAGACAACATCAAGCTGATTGGTGTGGTTGATGCACCTGAGGGATGGAAAGCCATCCAGAGGGACCTGAACAGGCTCAAGAAGTGGGCCCATGTGAACCTCATGAGGTTCAACAAGGCCAAGTGCAAGGTCTTGCACCTGGGACAGGGTAACCACCGGTATTAATACAGGCTGGGGGATGAAGGGATTGACAGCAGCCCTGCCAAGAAGGACTTGGGTACTGGTGGATGAAAAGCTGGACATGAACTGACAAGGTGCGCTTGCAGCCCGGAAAGCCAACCATATCCTGGGCTGCATCAAAAGAAGCGTGGCCAGCAGGTCAAGGGAGGTGATTCTGCCCCTCTGCTCTGTGCTGGTGAGACCCCACCTGGAGTACTGCATCCAGCTCTGGGTCCCTCAGCACAGGAAAGACATGGACCTGTTGGAGCAGGTCCAGAGGAGGGACACAAAAATGATCAGAGGGCTGGAACACCTCTCCTATGATGACAGGCTGAGAGAGTCGGGGTTATTCAGCCCGTTCAGAAGGCTCCAGGGAGACCTTATTGTGGTCTTTCAGTACTTAGAGGAGAAAGAAGAAACGAGCGTGGTGAAACACTGGAACAGGTTGCCCAGAAAGGTGCTAGATGCACCATCCCTGGAAACATTTAAAGTCAGGCTGGATGGAGTTCTGAGCAACCTGATCTAGTGGAATCTGTCCCTATTCATTGCAGGGGAGGTTACACTGGATGACTTTTAAAGGCCCCTTTCAACCCAAACTATCCTATGATCCTATAAAAGGAACAGGAGGTTTGCCTGTAACAAAAAGACTCACAATAACCTGCAGGCTGCCAGGGAAAAATGACACTTTCCTCGGGTGTCAAATGACACCATGCAATCTGGGAAGCTGCTCAAAGCTCCACAAAGCTCCACAGTATGAGCAAGAGGAAAAAGCCAGCCTTCATGGGCAGGGGGCAAAGATTTGGTTGTGAACAATAGGAAAAAAATCTGTCTCCATCAGAAAATCAGAATATCTCTGTCAGCGATTACCTTGCTCTCATCTGTCATCTCAACAAATCAAGCACTGGAGACTGGAAGCCCTTTTAATATTTCAGGCATAGTCCCTTCAAGGAAAAGGTGCAGGTAGATTTGTGCTTCTGATGCCTCTGAGCATCTCCATTTCCTGTCAGCACAGTTTAGCAATCTCGCTCTCATTCACAACACTGACTAACAGTGTTCATGACAGTAACAATAAGTGAGCATTTCCACATCACTTTAAAAAACACAGCTTGGGTATTTCTGAGAACTTTCCTAGAGATGAAAATTAGTGATTTTTATGGAGAGAATTCGTAACATTTCTTGTAAAACGTGGACAAGTCATTATTACTATATTGTTAGCCATTCACTGCAGTGTGGGTTGCTGTCTACATGGCTTGACAGAGAACCTGTGGTGCATTCAGGAATTATACACTGGCCTGTTAAATGTGCAAGCCTAGTTATCTCTCTCTTTCTCTCTAAGAGGATTATTAAAGCATCTCTATGACTTTATAAAAAAAGTAATTAAAAGGATGCTCATCTGTCCTGTTTTGAAGATTGATTTCACTTTCTCTCCTTAGGTTTCTTTCAGAGTCTCTTCTGGTTTATCTTTGGTTTATAAAAAAATAAATAAGTATAAATCAGCAGCTGAACAACTCTGGGTTGCTCTGCAATAACAAACTAGCACAGACTGGGAAGGAAGGTACCCGCACGCAGTCTTAGCAAGAATTCACATTTCAAGAATCCAAGAGGATTTTATGCATGAACCTTAATAAGGCTATTTACAGATGATGGAACTCTCCTGTCAGCATCCCTTTAAAGTTTCTCTGTATAAATACCAACAATCTTGCCGGACAATTGGCGAGACGTTAGGAGGCTTACTGCACGCTGTGCTGTGAAGCTATCTAGTTTTAAAGAGCAAATGACTCATTTAATAGATATGGTTCTGTTGAAAGAACATTCTTCAGAGCTTAGTAAGAGGTTTAAACCACATTAACATTAGAAATCAATGAGCCAAAAAACTGTGGACTACTGAGGTCATGGTTAATAAAGACAGACTTCAATTTTATTTTCATATCCTGTTTTTGGCCTATTTGACCTCATTTTTAAACATGGTCTGGATGTAATTCACCATTCCACACAAAGAGACTGATTATTTTTCCCAGTTTTACTCTCTTCAGTAAATTCCATGATATTAAACCTGATTTACACCGGAGGAATTGAACAAATTTGCTGATATTTTCAAAGAAATCAGCCACCCAGCCCACAAAGCACAGTCCAATCGTCAATCGTGCCATTTGGATCTTTTCTGGCTAAATGCTACACAGCTTCTGTTGGCTATGTAGGCTACGTAACACTAAATCCCACAGGAATGAGCCCATCACTTGTTTTCTCCATTGAATGGCAGGTTACTCATTCCTCATCGTCCAAGCCAACGTGGACTGGAATCGATGGAACGGCATTTCCCTCATTGGAAACGTGGTTGTTTCTGGTCTGCATGCAGACTGAAAGCACGTCGAACAAATTTTTATATTAATTAGTGCTTATGTTTAAGGTCCCCTACTCATACACAGGCATTTCAGCAAACAGGCTTTGAATTGTCCAAGTGCTGAGCCACCCTGAAGTTCTGTTTTAAGCTTCCTGGCAGGAGAAGGCACAGAAAAGAACAGGATAGGATATTTGTACCTTTAAACTGTATTTCCTACAAAATGAAGACTTTGCAAGTCTGAAGGAGCATTTTGTTTTGTGCTAATTTTTACTGAAACCCCTACTGAGTAACTCAGCTCTTAGCAAAGGAAGGGAAGACCAAGAATCTGGGAGCTGCGTAAGCAGAACATAGTCAACCTTGAGCACAAACAGCTTAAAGTTGCAGTACTGCTAGAATATTATTCCTGAAGCATTGTTCTTACACACAAGAGAAACATTTTTTTGGTTGAAAAGAAACACTCTGTCCTTGGTTTGTGAAAGGAACATCCATCACCTTGAATAAAATGTTCATGTAGAGGGAGAAAGACAGCATTGATGAGAATGCAGATATCTCAGGTTTCCACGAAAAATTCTCCAGAAAATATTATCTGTCAAAGTTATGCCTGAGTTGAAAGCGAGACTACAGTGTTAGGGGTAAGGAGAACCATAGGACAATCCGAGGGTCACTTATTTATTCTATTAGTGACAGCTTTGGTCACTCAAATAGTCACACACGTTCATCAGTTTCTAAAACAAAAGAAACGAAGATGAAAAGGAGTGAGCTTCTAACACTACTGTGGGTCCAGTATAACCAAGCCTCACCGCTTAGATACTAAGTCACAACTATCCAAGTGCTGCAGACCTTCTCGCAGATTTCTGCTCAGGGTTAACTAATGACAAAAGTTTTTCCCAAGGCATTCTCACAATTGCTTTCTGGGCTCCAAACAGTGGATTTACGAAAGATAAATTACTTACACGAAAATTTCCGATTTATTCAAGTTCTAGTCTCTGGACATAAAAGAGTCACCCATCATTAATAAAAGCAAAACTCATATATTGCCCATGATTCCTACTGGTGCACTTCGCACGCCCCACTTTCTGACACCCATGTTTTTGTCTCATTCTCCATCGCCTCTCCTCAGATTTATTTTAAACACCTCCAGCTGATGTCTGGACACAAAGACACCTGAACTGATATCACCAACATTTCAATATTTTTTTTTTATTACGTTGGTCAGAAAATGCCCACCTGCTGGTTTTCAGCTTTTGAGATTTAATGATTTGCTATTGTATAGTAGGAATAACAACAATAAAAAGATTTATAGCCTTTCTGCAAAACTAACACATTTGTATTATTCACCTATCAGCCCCAGTTTGTTCCAATGAGGACAACGTCAATATGACTATTACTAGATTAATTCTGCGATGCTATTATAGCAAAGCAGCCTTTAAATATTGATGCTTAGTGGAGGAAAAAGGCTTAAATGTTCAAAAAATGGAACAAGGGACACAAAACTATTTCCCTAGCGAAGTCAATAAAATAAATAGGATTCCAACACTGATATGTTTGAAAGCCTCCAGTAATTTCTAACATGGAAGGCTATGAGCAATTTGGCCTATTCATTCCATTCTCTGGTCCTGTTATGTCCCCATAAGTTGGTGCAACAGCCAATGTTGGTCATCTGTCTGAAAGGAGAATCAAAATAAAACCTAAGCAAATGTCTTCTCTATCTCTCTCNAAGCTCATACTTTGGTAACACAGTGAGTGACTTCAGAGTCTGCAAATATTTACATTTGCAAGGCTGGATGGAATTGTACCTGCCTCGCTTTCTGTCCTGCAGCCACTGTGGAGAACAATGCCGGAGCAAAGACTGCAAAATGTTCAGGCTCTGCCTCTCTATGGCTTTGCCTAAACCCCCAGAGACTTGTCCCTGGCTGCCCAGACCAGGGATCTATTGCAGAAATTTTACTTCTGGCTCATGTGCTATTGAATTCTTGAGAGAAAAGCCAGGGAACATGGTGAGGGAGTGCAATAAAGGAAGTGTGAGGAATTGAATGAAAAATACAATTTGTGTGCATAGAGAAAAGAGCTGAGGTTAAGATTTATATTCTTGGCAAATTTATTTCCAGGACTGCTAAAGTATACCTTTCCCCTCTCAGTGTGCATAATCTGCTCCCAAGCATGCAGGAGCAAGATTTTGTTTCCTTTTGAGTTGAAAGACATTCTTTTTCTTTTAGTCTTTGCTGTGGAACAGAGAAGCTGGGGTGAAGAATAACTTGTTTTGGCCATAATCAATGGTTGAGATGACTTCAAATCACACAACACCAATTCCTAAGTTCCACTGAATTTCTTAGATATTACAACCAGTCAGCACAGAGAGCTCAAGAAATGCTGCAACAACATAATGCACGTAGCAACTTCTCTTTTTTCAGACTGAAAATTTGTTTTTCTAAGCAACTGTCCTACAATAAGCTAGTTTATATTACAAATATTTTAAACATTTTCCCCACATAACTGGATTTTGGGCACAAAAAAAAATGAACAGGTTTTAGAACTTATATTAAATAATATGTAGATGATGTGTGCATATATATATATCTTCTGTACAAAGCTATCACATGCCTAAACCACAGTACGATTATACTCTCAGGAACAGAAAATCTACCAAAAATTATCCCTTATGTTTGTAATACTGGTCTCAGAAAAAAAACTATACATAATAAAATACAGTTTACATCGTGAGAAATGTCTTAGTAAGGATCCCTTCAATAAAGATCTACAGATAAATTAGGCTCCCAGTTTTAAGGCAGAAGCAGATCATTTTGTAATTTTGCTGTGATTTGTATTTGTCCCTTTTACAGAAGTAAACTCCCGCATTGCTTCACATGTTTGGTTTCTGCATCTCAGTAATTCACAGCATGGCCTGCTGGGCTGGGAAGACTTTGTTGACATTTAAAACACTTCCATATTACGTTTTTAATTCAGATCACGAACACATCTTTGAAGTGAATGTCTCAATCATCGCCACTCACTGTTTTGGTTCATACGGATTGGTTTTAAAGCACAGAGCTTCCAGACAAAGCTAAGCCAGAGCCCACCTAACATATGATTTCAGCCACCAAGAGGTGCCCGGTCATGGGCCTGAAAGATCTCCTCCCACTCCTGAAACCTGGGTTAGCAACACTCCAAACTTCCTTAGTGCTCCACACTAGTTTCTTATGTAGACCTAGCCTTTGCCTCCACATGTCTAAACCAGGCATTTTTGTTAGAAAAGTATATCCGAGAGGATTATTCGTAAAAAACAGTTAATTAAAATGCGCAATTAAATGGCACCTACCTACGCCAAACAGTTATTATGGTCTCTGATACATATTGTATTCAGATGTCATTCAAACAGGAACTTCCCATGGTAAAAGTTACTTGAGGAAGAACCACTTCCCTCTGACAACTGCTTTTGTCAGCAAAGGGACCAAGAAATTGATAGACAAAGTTTTCTGTAACTTTTGGAAATAAAATGTTTTCAATTGGATGGGAAAAGAAGATAGCTACTGAAAATCCTTTTTGTGCAGGTAGGTATTTGTTTCCCATAACTGAGAGATAAAGAGCTAAAATGAATATTAGACTATAAACTCTCATTACAAACCTAATAGCATCCCTTCAGAACAAAGCTTATTCTCAAGCTTATTCATTTCAGTTCACACGGTTTTTCAAAGTGGACAAACCAATCCTCACAGCAAGACGTTCACAGACAAATTGCCCGAGTTGTTCAGCACTGTTACTTGGCAAAGTCTCCAGCCAGATGGGTTTGCTAATGACTGCTGTAAGGTGTTTAAATCAGAATCTAGCATAACACATGACTGCCATGTTTAATTACTTTAAGTTAACACAGCTTAATGGATATTGTTTGGTATGTAAGAGTCAGAGTTTTTGATGAAAAATGCAAAGACAAAATACTCTTTTCCATTTGAATGTAAGGATACCAAAGCCTTGATTCTCTGCCCGTGTGTAACATTTCTTAAGAGCAATCATTCAGAACAATTATTATAGCAGAAACAGACATTTGTTCAACTTACAAAAGATTTCTTAGCCGATATGCACTAACAATGGATACAGAATTGTACTTGCATCAGCTGAATATATTTTTTAACTGTTCAACAATTTTTTGTAGGCTTGCCTGAATGAATTCAGTTGCTGAAAGGGAACTGGGATACAACCGTGACCTTGACCTTTTTTTTTTTTCTCTCAGAAGGATAACACCAAAAACGCTCATTAATCATAGAATGGTTTAGGTTGGAAGGGACCTTAAAGATCACCTAGTCCCAGCCCCCCTGCCATGGGCAGGGACACCTCCCACTAGACCAGGTTGCTCAGAGCCCCATCCGGCCTGGCCTTGAACACTTCCAGGGATGGGACATCCACAGCTTCTCTGGGCAACCTGTTCCAGTGCCTCACCACCCTCAGAGTGAAAAATTTCTTCCTAATATCTTTTCTAAATCTCTCCTCTTTCAGTTTGAAGCCATTCCCCCTTGTCCTATCACCCCATGCCTCTGTCAAAAGTCCCTCTCCAGCCTTCTTGTAGGCCCCCTTCAGATACTGGAAAGCTGCTAGAAGGTGCTTTCAAATACTTAAAGGGAGGATGCCAGGGGGATGGGAGCAGTCTTTTTTCAGTGGTGCCCATTGATAGGACGAGGGGTAATGGGCACAAGCTTGAACATAGGAAGTTCCATCTTAACATGAGGAGGAACTTCTTTACTTTGAGGGTGGTGGAGCACTGGAACAGGCTGCCCAGAGAGGTTGTGGAGTCTCCCACTTTGGAGACATTCCAAACCCGCCTGGACGCTGTCCTGTGCAACCTGTTGTAGGTGATTCTGCTCTGGCGGGGGGGTTGGACTAGATGATCTCCAGAGGTCCCTTCCAACCCTGACAATTCTGTGATTCTGTCTCCCCAGAGCCTTCTCTTCTCCAGGCTGGATCATAGCTTCATTTCATTTTGCAAAACTGCACTTTTTTGGAGTAGACTTTAAGCTCAGTACTATACACAAAACAACTCACACATGCTAACACTGCAATCAAGTCCTCAATTGCTGGCACAAGAAGATGGCAAGCTATTTGCAGCTACAATTAATGCAAAACAATATAAGAAAACTAGACCCCTTTTGAAAACTTTCTTTAGGATGTATTTTTGGGTAAAGCAGTTTTTCTCCTAGGTCACTAATCAATGCCTGTCAAAACCAGCTTTTGTTCCTTGACCCATGAAGCTACCTCCTCAGTTATAGGACAGGACACACCAAAGAGATCAACTTTGATAATGCTGACACTGTCTCGATGGTAACAAGGAATTGTGGGAGCTCTGTGGGGCTGGACCGTCTCCAGACTGAGAACCTAGAGAGCGGGCTGAACAGAACCCTGGTAACTGTGGTTATACAGGATATAGAAGATAAAATAATTCAGGTTTAGATTTTTAACATTTATTAAAAAAGCAGGATGTATGTTCATTTCAAATTAAACAGTTAAAAATGTTAAAGCATACAAACAAATCAACTGTGTACTAGCAGCATCCAATTGTTAGAATTTTCTAGAACTCCTCAGTATAGTCTTGGCAAGCTAAAAATATTACAACTTGCAACCAACTGACCTCACCATAGTGCAGATAAAACAAACTTTATAAAAACAACAATTTAGGTTAAATAAGCTTAAATAAAGGTGTTAAATACAAGACACTTGATCGAAGCTTCTGTACAAAGATAAACAAATTTGGCATTGTACAATTGATTGGCTGGCTCGCACCATACATGATTTCAATAGTTAAGCAGTATAACTGTTGAGCTGAACATCAACTATACAAAAGTGACTGAAGTTGGGAGTGGGCTAACGCCAGTGAGCCATTTACAAGGCATGTGTATTTTTAGAAAATCAGAACACTGTTTATATTCAGGCACCATTTGTTCCTGCAAATAAATAATCTCTAATGTATCTGCATCCAAACTAGTGTTAAACACATCAGTGCTAACATTTTATAAACACAGCTTTGTGACTATTCACTATACCTCCATTGTTATTGCTATGACAATGTGGACTGTGGAAATAAAACTACTGTACATACAAAAAAATAGAGCACCTTTTAAACATTAAAGTATATGTCTGGTTATTCTTTTTATCTTACAATACTGAAGCCCAAGCTAATGTAAATTGCTTTAACATCTTCACCAGTGCACCTGAAATGCAGGAACTAAAAACCCAAATATTCCTCTTCAGGCAAGCCCCAGCCAGAGCATCTTCTAAAAATGTCTAAAATGACACTAAGGATTCTTTACATTCATCTGCACACAAACAAATATCTGCTATTCTCTGCTTTCTTCATAGGAATTTAAAGATGGATTACCACAGTTCTCTCTCCTTTTCAAATGAATTAAGCTGGATAGAGAATGTAGCAGAAACACCTAAAATGGATTGTGAACACAGTGAAATTATTACCCCGCTAATTCAAAAAAATACAGCTGTTATACTGTTCAAAGAAGTATTTTCCAGGGGCCCAGTCATTAGGATTTTTTGTCTATCGTATTGAAAAACCATTCTGTAAATTTCCTCAGCTGAGCAGCTGCTGTTTGAGACTCCTCCTGAAGTCTCATGTTATCTTGTCTCAGATGCTGTACCTCTGCTTGGAGAACTGCCTTGTCCTGTTTTTCCTGGTTAACAAAGACACAAGTTGAGTAAAGTGAGTAGTCGTGATGACAGCGTTTATTTTTGTTGTTAATATTTCTGTGCAAGTCATACAGCTGTGTCTTGTTGAGCTCCCTAATCCATTCTGACAGCTACTAACTCTAAGTTAATTCCCCAAATATGCTCCAACTACCTCAGTCATTCTGAGAAAATATTGCAAGCTAAAAGGAAAACTAGAAGCTACTTTAATACAAAAATTATAGGAGTTTACTCCGTTTAACCAAAAAAATTCAAGCACTAAAAGAATAAGAAGCTTTTAGGTATTACAAATCATATGTGAGTGCCCAAGTCATACAGAATTGATTTCAAGCATACGTTATGGAAGAAAAATATCTAATTTCAAATTTTCCCTTACATGATTATTTTCTTGCCAAAAGCAGTCTCATTTCTACCACTCCTGGCATCGTCTCCAGCTCAGAAATTAGACAGCAAATGAGACACAGCAAGTCATTCATACACGATCAAGATACCACAAGGCAACAAGGATGACAAATCTGGAGTGCCCGTGTCCATACCCCTATCCTTTGTCAAATCCAAGGTACCATAAATGGAGATACAGTGCCTCATTCTTTCTGGAGTATGACCATACGTAGGACAGTTATAAAGACCCATAAACCAGTTAGCCTTGGGGCAGCTTGTTCACATAACCATTGCCACCAGACCTTCTGCACCTCAGAGTTCTGGTCAACCACTGGGCTCTACCATTCATTAATTACACTATCTAGTTTAACTGATGTACTTTTTTCAAGCCCTTGAAGAACTCTGCATAAAAATACAGTTATTAAAACTGGGGAGTAATAGTATCGCTAATGATATCCTACCTTTCTCAGGTCGGTTTGTAGTTGCCGGAGGATGACTTCTAGCTGGTTTACTTTTCCAGTCAGAGTACTTGGAGCATGTTCCCTGTAAAGTAAACCACTACCTTCACTCTGAGTTAATTAAAAACACTTTCTCCCCCAGCTTTTGAAGAGTAACACTTTTAGTGACAGCAAAGGAAACAAATCAGTTTAGGCATAGTTAGGAAAACACAGACAGAACCAGCATCAGCAAAAGACTATTACTGGAACATAAATCCATTGCTGCAATATCTGAAATATGACATTGCCTCTCATGCAAATCAGGCAGAAATTACAACGATTTTAAGAAGGAATGTTTTAGGAATCATTTGCACATACCCTCACAGTGCAAGTCAAACTTGCTGCTAAATGGTGTGCCGAGCACATTTGTTAACAAGCTGCTTTCTGATAAGGACTGTACTAATCTGAAGCAAGTGGCAGCAGCAATTGCTGTAAACGGAAAGAGCTGTTCAGAGTTCTTTTGTCTGGTCTGCAGTTGTGTCATTTCCAGTAAAGGCTAAACCTATGGCTTTATGGAGACAAATGTTTTGTTTAAAGGTCAAAACATACGAAATATTGCCACAGGTTAATCAAACGCACGACTGAAGGAAAATACTGAGAATAGCTTCTCTTTCCTGTATGACAATGAGCACTGCGGGAGACAGTTTCATATATGTTATACATGAAATTAGCCCTAACGTGAATCATTTTGTCTAGAAGAGAGAAGCTTTATGTACAAAGCTGAATCAGCTGCTTCACTCAAGTGCACATATCTGACAGATCTGCCGATGCTAAAAGTGGAACATCTTTAACAGTCTTTTGCAGTCCTTACTGATCACTGGGCTGGGGAAAGATGTGGACTTAGAAATCATTACAATAAATGCGCTTCACCAGGTAAGTAAGTTAATTTGTGTAAAATTGGTTCAAATTAAAATATGATAGTCTAACAAGCAAGAAGACTTTTCCCTCCATTTCCTGTTCTTCCATTCCTGCAGCTGAAGAGCAAAACTAATCAAAGATGTGTTTTTCTTTTAAATCACACTGGTGGACAGATTATACTGCTGTATCTGTGTTTTTAACAAATATACTCCTCACAGCAGGGAGGACGGGAGGTGGGGGAAGGGGGAGCAGGGAGGGAGTCCTCAGTTACAGGTTCTCTTGATTGATTTACCTCTGTATAAATGAACAATTATGGATTTGCAAGTAGCAAACAGTTGCAAAAGACAGGTAAGAACACCTGTTCCAAGGTCTGAGACATTTGCTGCAGATAAGGTTATTGCATATGACAGAGCTGAGCTCCTGTTATTGGTTCTATTCAAATGAAAATAGAAATAAGTGTAACAAATTATAATTGTTTAGGCAGAATACAGTGAAAAATTTGATTAGCTGAAACCGTACTCCATCTAACTGTACTCTGCATTAGAGGCATATTTTAGTGAGAGCGCTTCATGGGACTAGAAACAACATTTTTCAAAATTAAAGACATGATCAGTCGAGGTAACAGGTCTGCCATCGAATAGCAGCAAAACATGCATACAGGCAATCTGACATGCAACATTAAGAGAAAACCTTTTTTTAAAATATTTTTGTAAGCAATAAGCTTTAATTCTGACGTACCCAGTAGCCTCAAGGAAATCTTTTCCATCTGTGGGACTCTCATCCAAAGGTAACTCTTGTGTTCCTTCCAAGCCCTGAGCTTGCTGTATGTCATTCAAGGTGCAAAAAGATGCTACTCTCTGATCTGTAAAAAAGTAACATAAGGATACGTTTAAAGCTGGACAGACATACAAAATAAAAGGCTATATTACAGCCATTATCCTGGCTCAGTTAGAGAAACGGATGTAGGTTTCTACATCACAGCTTTGAAGATAATCAGCAGATGTAAAGTATATTCCAACTAGTTGGCTTCCCCACATCTGCATCCAAAGGCAACCTCAAAGCAATTTTTTGTGTCTATTGGCAGAATAAGACGGATTTGTTTGGACCAGTACGATACTGATACGAACAGTATATTGGTCTTGATGAAATCTGCAGAAAAACATTTGAGAATTCAGGGACACAACCAATGACAATAATAATTCAGCAAAAAGGTTTGCATTTTCCATGGACTTAAAGCCATCAGATTCCTCAGAAATCTGCACTGTTCATTTTGTACTGTTTTACTCTCTCAAGCATTTGCAGAACCTAACGGTAATCTGCATACTTGAAAAACAATACATTCACAGTATTTTTATCAATTGAGTTTTTGTTATATGTATTACTAAGGCACGCTATTATCTACATTGGATTCCACTGAAACATAATCTAACAAGCACAGACGTAATTACCTATGGATATACAGTGTGGTTGCCAAAATACATCAGTCACCACATAATAAAAGTATGCCATGCAGATCATCATTGCACAGAACAGGAGTAAATGATGCATTCATTAGGATTTAATTTGTCTTCTTTAAAAAAATAAAAATAAAGATCCATATTCTGTGGAGATTGATTTAACTTATTTCTGTCAAACATAATCCATGTCTGCAGGCTTGTATAAATTCTGGCGACAACATGCCTGCCTTGCCCTCTCTCCCCTTGCTCTACCCCCCCACAGGCCCGAAGCTTGCATTATCATGCAAACGTGCAAACATAGGAAATATTAAAGAAAGTTTACAAAAGGCAAAAGCCATCAATCCCAGACCATCACCTAGAAACGGCGTGTGATGACAGAACGGCCCAAATTCTTCATCTGAGTCAAAACCTGGAATAAGATTTAGAATGTTCCTATAAACAAGACAGTCCATGGCCACCGGAGCAGCTGTGGCCCTCACATACAGCGCACACCGTGGAATACGCCCCGTGCAGCTCACACTGCCTCTCGCCCTCAGCCTTCCAACGCCATTTTTACACAACACCCAGGTTACAGGAAAGCGTGAGGTGTCGTGCCCCGTGTCTCTAATAGTAAAATCCAGTATTGCGACACAGCACAACAACTTAGCAGGATACATAAAAAGACAGACCTCCAAACTCTACACACCCACACAGTGAATGCAGGCCAGATCGTTTTAACTGCGAAGGAAATTTCGGTTTAAAAGTTCTACCAAACAAAAATAGGAAATCACTAAAAAGCTCTTTAAAGGGTTGTTTTGTTTTGTTTTTTTTAAATGAATAGTTTTAAGGAATAGCGAAGACTGACAAATCATTCTATAATATAGTGAAGAGTAATTGCATGTCATTTTTTGTCCACTTTTAAAGACCACAGCTCGTTTCCCCTGTTTTTATCCTTATTTCTGACTAGTGATGTATCTCAGCAAATATGAACATGACTTTCATATGTGCTGACGATAAGGTAGGAATATAATTTTGAACACATAATCAGTGACATAATTTACAGATTGAAACTTATTAAGTTGAATAGATTTAATTAGTACAGACAAACTAAAACTAGTTTCCCAGATCAAACGCAGTATGTAGGCCAGAAACAAGACTGTGTAAACAGTCAGTTTGAAGTACCTATCTAATTATCAATTTCACCTTCACACTGTTCACAATTTCATTACTACTTGACAGAAAAAAAAACAAAGCCAGCAACAAATGTTATGCTGCTGCCTATTTTTCCTACGGCAAACAATATGTGACATGTGACATTGTGTCTCAGAGGCAATTCCATTGTAATACAAAAAAAATCTGCACTTTTCTCCCTCTGCCGAGTAAGCTTAATTAAAGAGAATGGCCACTTGTCTGGTTTATTTTGTCAGTTGAGTAAATGTTTTGTCAGCTCGATCTCTCCAGCAGTATTTGAAAGCATCTTTTTCTCGATGGATAAAAGCAGGTGCAAAACCAGGTACCTGCAGCTGTTAATGCAATCACATGATGCCATTTTTAAACACAATATTTTAAAATATTTTCATATTATTTCAACACACAACAAAAATATAGAACCACGGGTGCTCACAATGAAGTATAATGTGGGGATTAACTTTTTCTTCCTTGTGTAATCCCTAATGAATTTCAACTCATTATAATTAAAAAAATAATACTAACACTTATAAGGGAAAATTGTTAAACTTTTTCTGTTTTCCTAGTATAACTTAAACATATTTTTCCAATATTCATATCTTTATAAAATATAAAACCATATTCTCACATTCATCAGGTGAGGAATAAAGTCACCACACGGCTCCTAATAACCAGAAGTCTCCAATCATGTGACATACTACGTAAATTCATGTGTTGCTCTTCAAAGAGTAGTTCTTTAATTTTCAAAAGCCAGGTTAGTGTCAAAATCATTCTCTGAACAAGGTAGTAACACAATAAATCTGTGTAATAACTAGTACATCAACAAGATCCTGGACTAGCAAAACATCTTGCCTTTGAATACTTTTCAAGTACTTTTAAAGACACAAATTTCCAGTAACTATATCAAATCTCACTGGTGTCCCTGTTAAGTATTCATGCTTAGCAATAGTTTCACCACTTTACTATGTAATTAGAACTGGTTTTAAACCTGAAGTGTGGTGAAGGTTGAACTTGTGCTTCAAAGAGCAAAATCTTCCTACTGATTTTTGTTTTATTTGTTCTTAACAGAATTGGCTTGGCTTTATATTCATGAAAATGAAATCAAAGCTACCTTTACTGGTGGTTAATTTTTCAAAAGAAAAATCAAGTGCATTTCTGACTATGATGCTACAGACAAAATTTCTGCCTCCTTGAAACTACAGGGACACCTCCTATTCAATTCAAGTGATATGTCCATACTAAACAGAGGAAAATATATGTAAATCTCAGAGCTCTTATTTTTAATTGGGACATGCTTGCCAAACCCCACGTAGGACCTCTGCATAGAAAACTATTTTCAAAGATATGGAGGTGTTTATACCAAAAGTTTAAGCAAGAGTTGACTTAGCAAGACCAAAGATGAGACAAATTCATGTCTCACTTTACAACTGTACAATTCTATCACTAAGAATTTGAATCCGGATTTTCATTGTTGCAGACTACTAAGGCCAGAAAAAATTCCAGACAGTTTTGATGTACTGGAGAGCAAAAAAGGCTAAAATGAGTATAGTGCAGGAAGGTGCGTTCTCATTATTAAGGCAAAGTTGAACCAAAACCACACACTGACACATGCACTGATGCAAAAGGAGTTACACATGCATGCACTAGAAATGACCAAATGTTAACTAAATATTTTCATTTTTTCTTTTTCTAGCAGTTTAACATACTAATTTGGTTAAAATAGTTATCTCTCATGCTGAATGCTTCACTTCTTTCTCATTATGTTATGCGCAGCATTACTTGCATTAAGCTATAAAGATTTTAAATGGAAGTATTAAAATAATATTAATTATAGTAGCACAGATGTTTCTGCAAAGATAAATTGGCATTAAGAAACACTGCATTCTGATTGGCATTAGTAGACGTTCCAAAAAATAACCTGAAAAAACATCAGAAGTTAAAACCACCTATTTTAATGAACTAAATCAGAGACATCAGAGGAACTTTCTTAGGCCGTTAATTCCCACAATATGATTTACTAAACACTAAACAGCTTTTTAAAAGCACGATAAACCCAGTTTAAAGTAGCACAAATAGTACAAAGTTCTATTCATAACAAGAATAATAATAAATATTTATGTTTGCATTAATTCTCTTCTGCAACGATAGTAACAGATATGGACATCTAGAAAGGCTTCTCCTTTCGTTCCCCAAAACATTGAAAAGATCCAAAATTAGCCATCAGCGACATAATACACATGTTGAAAGCCAGTCCTCTTCCCTAACTTGGAGATCTATTGGAAGGATAACACAAAAAGAGAATTAAAAATCACATCCTCTCCTTTTTCCTTATTCTTTTTCTGAGATTTCTTTGTTCTCCCTTTTCTAATTCAACTTTCCAGTTTATTCTATAAATTCCCATATCTTTATTCATTTCAACATGCTTTCTTTTTTTTTTTGCTTAACTTCTTTTTCACCCCTTCCTAAACCCCCACCTTCATTTGCTGTACAGCCACACCCAGTTCTATCTGTTTTTTATTGTTTGCTTCAGGGATGGACACAAAAATATTAAAACAGTGTACTTCTAGCATGTCAGCTGCTCCCTGGTTACTGTCTCTGCAGCTCCCACCAAAATAAGAGAAGGGAACTGGAAGTAGCCTATCCATGTATGAAAGAAATGGAAGGCTACGTCTTGCTCCTGACTGCATGCACGCTAAAGATGATCTCTGGAAAAATATCAGAGTCAAATCTATGTCCTGCAAAGGAAGGCAGTGCGAAGACTTAAAATAACATTGCCCTGTGCTCCAGCTTATGGACACTGACCCTCAACAGACACAGCTCCAGCAAAACCCCTTACTGAGGCAGCTTCTGGAGTTAACACCTGCACAGCTCTCCATTGCACTGTGAAGACCCGTCTTGGGAATAACAGAGGATTTTCAGGAAAAGTTTGAAGTAAATATTAGCCTTCCCACAAAAGTTCTTGCCAAGCAAAAATAGTGATAATGAAATCCTCACAAAGTGAAAAGCACTATCATCATGCTTTCAATGAAAAAAAAAAAAAAGCCATTAATTACTCCACCCTCATGGACCACAGTTTAAAAACTGCTGTTCTACACAGGACCAAGGCTTCAGTTGGACAGAAGCTAATACTAATTAATAAACAACCTAGTCAATTGTTCATTTTGGGGGAGGGAAGCTAAAAATGAGGTTGCTGTTCTTGTTACACCCATGAGTAAACTCTGAGTACAGACGATGGTAGCAAAAAACTTGCTACTATATTTAATTCTTAATCCAATTAATGCCAACATTATAAACACCTAAAAAGGCTATATTTAACATTAATTGAGATATAATTGCATTTTAAGACAGATGAAGGATTGTGAGGCCCACATTATGGATGTTGAACTGATCAAAATATGTAATTTGTCAACATACGGTCTAGAGAGATGATGGGAAAAACCCTAACCTTGAAATCAGATTGGTAATTCTAATAAACTGATATTAAGAAGAGACCTGTACAAAGAAAAAACTAAAATTAAGTCTTGTATCTATGTTCTAGGACAGAACACAACTTTGAAATACCAGGTTGGCAAAGCCAAACTAGTGAACAACTCTAACATTAATTTCTTAAATCAGTATTAAACAAGTTCTACCCATTTTGTGATCTTTTTCATTGAAGGTTTTTGTCGGGGGTGGTGGTGTTTGTTTTGTATTCTTTTGAGATGGCTCTATATAAAACGTGATCACACTTCCACACAGTTTAATAAGAAGATAAAAGCAGTTTTATATTCAGAAGTGGACAAAGTTTAGAATCATCCACTCTCTTTTTCACGTTAACATAATGCGGAACAGTAGTTCCAAGCTATTTTTCAATAGCAAGTTGAAGAAACTCCTAAGTCAACATCAAAATACATAAAGAAACTATCTGCCAATTCATATCCAACACGTTCCCTCCCAGTGAATTTTTTATGACATGCCTATCAGTTGGGTTTTTTTAAAAGACTTTCAAATTGTAAGACATAGCATACAGTTGAACAAGGACTTAAAAATGCCATTCCTTGTAAAAATTTCAAATTGCAATACTATGATTTTAGTAAAAAAATCTTAGAAATCATTTAACATATACTCAGATGACTCTTTTGCAGAGTCCTAAACAGAAAAGAATTACGTTCCTTTATACAAAACTAGATCATTATTTACTACTCAAATTCTTACAGCAATTAAAGAAAACCCCGAACAATAAAAAGCTTCTATCTTGCGACTCAGACCATCAGTTCCGCAGCATTACCTGCAGATATAGCTAAGATTTTTGCGACTAAAACCCAACAAGTGAATACTCCTCCTGCCTAGGATAGGGCATTGTGTATAGCTATGTTGTTCTACCCCTTTCTCAAATTCAAGCGGTAATTACACTCACATAACACTTACCAAAGTGAAATTATTTTCATCATGATATTATATAGTAAAAATAATGAAAATCTATTGAAGTTTTCAAGGACAGCTACAAATACAGGAGCACAACCGGTAGAGAATGACCTTTTAGTCAGCTGAACTCAACATTTTTATCAGCATTTTAAAATATTCTTCAAGTACAAAGTTAGAGTTAGTTGTTTACTGATCCAAATCTATTTTCAGTTATTTAAGATGTCAATAACAAATATCAGGATGTTCCCTGAGCAATCAAACATAGAAATGCATGGGAACAGTTGCCAGATTCGCAGCTTCACAATAGTTCCTGCCAGCTACAACAGGCGTGTTTGAGTAGTACTGAGTGGTAATGAATGCACATACAGTTAATCAAGTTAAGAAACAATACAGTACTTTAGATTGCTAATCATTACTGTTGATTTGGGTTTTTAACAATGCCATTTAAATTAGTATAGTAAGTAGTTCTGAAGAGCTTTTGATCAAATTGAAATATAATCACTTCATACGTAGGGAAGGAATCAGGTATCAGAAAACTGATTCCTATGGTTGCTTTTAGTTATTAAAAAAAAAAACCCAGAAGAACATCTCATCACTAACTTTACAGCCAGTGCTCCTCATAAAGTTAAGAGCTGTATCTTATAAAATGGTGACTCTGGTAATGTTACCCTTATTCACAGATACCTCTGACTTCCCAGTTAAAAATGATGGAAGTTTTAGCACAGCACAGTGACCTAATCAAATCACCCCTCAGAAACAACAAAGCACAAATGTTCAACTGTATATATTCATATATAAACTCAAACCAACATCCACCTTTCTGTGTTTATACGTTATGTGTAGGTTTAGCTCTCAGGGAAGAGAATGAGGTTTTTTCTAAGGTAACCTTGTCTTACAATTTAACAATGCAAACCTGGTCTATATCCTGCACCTCAGGTTCTGCAACTGAAAAATATAGAGCACGCTTTTGCTGGTTTTTTTGCTGGAAACTGAAAGGGACTGCAAGATCACTTGGACTACACATACAAGTTTATAAACACAACACAATAAACTCAGGGGAGTGTTACTCCCACTTTCATTTTAACCATCTAACTTAAATGCTTTGAATCTCTCCTTCAAAACACCTGATTTTTCCAACTGATTACAGAAGGAACTCAGGCGTCTATGTGGATGAATTATATCTAAGTTAGATACTGAAAGTATTGTGAATAGCCCAAGTCTTCAGTGACAGTCTTCTGCACTGAGAAGTGATACTGCCAAAAGAACTAAAGGGCTATGAAGGCAAACATTGGATTTTTGTAATTCAAAATGTGGCTATACAATATATATTTTAAAAAAAAAACCCTCTGTGTACTGAACATTGATCTTTATTCAGATTTTCCTGTTACCTTCAAACGCTCGTGCAGCATCTACCAGGTGGGACCAGTCTAGCCCTGTGGCAGTGTCTGGCAGGGGCATCAGGCCAGGATCATTGAATTTGGCTTTATCAGATAAGGACCCATCTGAGAACCAGAATTCATCTAAACAATAAACACAATAATTAGTCTTCCTATAACAACGATGTACAATTAATTTTGAAGCTATTATAATGAACTGTAAAAAATATATAAGCAAAGAGTGCTTATCTTCATTTCTCTTGTTCCTGTATTTTCATGTTCAATACTCAGTATGGGTGGAACAATTTTTAAACTTTGGGAGAATAAGATGGGAAGAATTTCTAAAGTTTTTTTTTGTGCCACTTTGCACATGATGTGTTCTTCGCGTTTTCACGTGAATGCTGTGTGAGCAGGCAGCATCCATTCTTAAAGCATACCATATTAAACCTGAGCACTGAGCAGAAAAGTTGCTAGACAGACAAACTTATATTTTAAGAAGGCTGTGAAACAACATACAAGATATTTACATGCAGTTTTATTCTGAAACTTAAATATTTCAGTTCCAGAAGCAATTTAAAAAATATCGTAGTCTTTTCTTTTAATGCATTTGTAGACCCTAGCCTATATCCAAAACTCACTTTCACACTGAAAATAATATTGTATTAGTTTAATATTTGTAGCTGTATATCCGAGGACGTAAGTCTTGTGCGCAGACCTCTAAGCTCCAGAGTGAGCTGTAACACATTGCATAGTGTACATGATAGATTGTATATTAACTGAGATGTATACACTATAAAGTTAGTTCAAACACAGCTTTCAGTTATGCAGTCTTTTAGAAAGGTATCATGAACATACATCTTAGTAGAGGAGATGCTAATTTTCATAATTATCTTAAATAGTTTTACATTTTCCTTATCTATCCATAGCAATCTTCACTCTCATCAATGTGAACACGTTAAAATGAATACCGCTGAACAGCCACACAGAAGTTCTTAAAACTGAACATAAACAAAATACATTCTTTATAATCACATTTCATCCTAACCATAAAGCTAGTGATACAATATTGTCCTTTTAGTACATAGTATAGTCAGGAGAAAATAAATTTTGTTTCAGATGTATCTACTTCTATTAGATAAAACAGTCAAAATAGTAATTTTTCCTCAAATATTTCAGAAGGAAATTTCCATTTAGTTATTCCAGTGATTCAGACTAAAATATTTATGAGGAATATTTTTTCCAGGAAAACACCAAACAAAAATCAATGAAGGAAAAAATGCACACGTACAAGTGGAAGACACATTATAGTTTAAGAAAATGTCCTGATACCAATGAAAAAGAATACCAAAGTCCATTTGAATTAAAGATTCCTGACCTAAAAAATCCAAAAGCAGTAGCCTGTTACAGAACATTCTACTACATGGAGCAATTATTAGAGCATATCATATTATTTGCAGAAAGCTTATAAAAAAAATAAAATAAATCAGGAACAAGAAAGTGAAGGTTTGCAATCCTCTGTCAAAAATTTTAGGAGTCCCACAAAGCAAAAAACAACGCAGAAGAGGTAGAAATCCTGTTTACTTATATGAAAGATGCAGTATTGTTATATTACAATTGGAAGTGGCTTGACAAACCTCTGTAGAAATACTTTTCTCAATACCCACTCTTAGTATGCAAAAGTGGATGGTATATGAAATGGAAAATGTAATATACAAATATATTCTACCCATACATCTGTACTAAGATTTTATTTTCAGTTCCTTATAACCATATATAAAATCTTACCTAAGGTTACCTTAGGGTGCAAATACAATGGAAGCTCAATATCAGAGCAGTCTCTGAACTTTTGTATATGACCTGGGAATTCTAAGAACCTTATTTATGCAACTACAATTGTTTTATACATTCCTGTTGTGGAAAATCGACAGAATGCCTTATCTGAAAGGCTGGCAAGCCAGCTTTTGGTTCTAGATCAGCAGGCAGGCCCTAAGGGACAGCCCTTGCTTTGTGTGATCGGCCTACAGGGGCTGATTGTGAAACCTGTCAGGAAGATGCCTGCTCCCAGTGCGATTCTGCCAGCTTTCCAAATTAAAGTGGAGGAGTGATATATTCACCAGTAGTCACCCTTCATTATGCATGAGGGTCTTTGTGAGAACCTCAGTTCACCTTAGGGTGGATCCTATTTGGTCCTGTGTAAGACCTGCCGGAGCAACTCAACTGCAGAAAGCCTGCCAGAGTAGTGATATGAATATTGATAGCTCTGAAAACGCAAGTGCTCATGCTGATGGCTGAAATTATAAGCAGAATAACTGAACAGGAATGAGTATGCCACCACAGAATAAGTCATTTTCAAGTTATAAATGATGTGTTCTTGTGCAATGTGGGAGGAGGAAGGGGGAAGAGGAAAAAGGAAAAAAGGGGAAAAGGGGCTCTAATGATACAGGCCTTTTTGTGCTTTTGAATTTCAGAGAATACTATTTGTATTTCAGGAATGCTCTGGGTGAGATGAATTATTTCTAGCCTCCTGTATTTGCATTTCCTCCCTGCTCTTCTTGCCTTGCCGTTACCTCCACTTTTTCTGTGTATGACTGCTGCATTAGCAGCTGTAGGCTGCCTCTTGTCTTCCTTTTTGATTTGTGCAAAGGTGGCAAATTATGCTTTAGCATGCCCACCGCTGCGTATCCAGGAGGATATGTCTAATCTCATAGGCTGCTATTTTCATTGCCCACAAGATTGGTTTTGAAGCAACACAGGCTTACCCCTATTTACTTTAATGTATTATCTTTCAGTTTTAAAGGCTATTTTAAAGACTGCTGTACTCTTTTTGGCACAAAATCATTGATCTTGTAATTTCTGGTCCTTTCAGTTATGTCACTCTCTTCCTACACGTTGGAATTTTCTTTATTTTCATTACTTATACATAAAAATATAAAGCATTTTGAAGGGCTCTTATTTTCACCAAAATTATATGGTCAGTTCAGTTTCCAATAGAGCTTCTCAAATTGACTGTCATCGGTCCCACATATCTCTATTCAAAGTTACACAGAAAGAAGAAAGATTCACCTGACTTAACCTTTTCTACTTCCCAGACAAGTATCCTGCTTCAGCTGGAACTGCTACTTTTATGCAGAGACTACAGATCAAGAAATAATATCTGCGAAGTACTCCTCACCTACTGTGCTCAAACTAGACACGTCACTTAACAAGCGGATTATCTCAAAAGATGCTGCAGCTGAAGAAACATCTCAAGTCATATGTAGACATAAATCCCATTGTCTGCTTCTTGTTCTTCTTTCCCGCAATCACAATTATATCTCCACGGTCCCCTTAAACAACAGCTTCTGCCTGCTGAACCCTCCCCTTCTTCAGTATTACCTAGGGTTGTCCAAAGTCTCCCTTCAAAGATGCCAGCCTGCTAATAGACTTTCTCACGGACATATGCTCACATTACTGTTAGAACAGCGGACATGTGCTCCCCATAACTACTTTTGTCTTCCCTTTTGTTATTGAAAATAGTCTCATGTTCTGGTATGGTGGATTATTCACTGTGTGAGAGTCTGTAACAGACAAACATATATGCTTCTTTAGTGGCGTGAATTATTTAATCAACAGACTATTTGCTTACTGAAAAAACAATTTCCAAATTGTTCACGTTGAACATCATCAATATGCAGTTCCATTTTAACACTGCTTCTTATCAATGAGGTTAGTTTTGGATTGAAGCTAACATTTGTACTAAGCCAGTTTTAAGACAGACTTTCATCTAATAACATCATTGCAGATATATCAGCTGCACTTTTGGCAGCCTTTTCCTTATGGCACATATAATCTGAGAACTTCTGGAATTTGTCAGTATACTATTGCAAAATATTCCAATCCTTAAGACCCTCTTCACTGCAAGTATACTGCACCTTGCTCCTTTCACAGGAAAGTCATAGCAGTGTATCACTTTGGGCATTTTTCTTTCGCCTTTCTTTTTGTGTTTCATAATAGGAGTGGACCACGGTGCCTGCAATGTCAGTCAGACTGCCTCCATGTGTCTTCCTGGGTTTCTGATTTGTGTTAGTATACCAGTTCTGTATCACTGGTTCTCACTGTTTTCATTCTTTCCCTGCTAGTTCAGCTGCCATGAATTTGCAAGACGGGGATAGATTTGTACCAGCAACCATGTATGGCATGCTAGAATCACTCAACATGAACAGCACTGTCTCAGTTAGGGAATCTTTGATGTCCCTACGGTAAAATTCCAGAGTTCTCAGCTACACGAGTTCTGCTGTTGGGTTTAAGTTTAAAATAACATAAAATGAAATAAATCTTTCTACATTTGTGTACTGTGTGCAATCAACAACACTCAACTGTCCAAGCTTACATTTCAGGCTTTGCTGAAAGCAACTCTTCTTTCACTTCCCCCAGTGATAAAATAATAAAAAAATCCTATAGCTTCATTTTCTCATCTCCTTCCCACAGTCAGCATTGCACTCAGTTGAAGTTTCTGTTTCCATATTTGAACGGTTTTTCTGTCTGATAATTCTGATTTCCCAGTAAACTGAAACCCTCCAGGTTGCCTGTTATGCTTTGGTTTTGGTGCTGCCTTGCTTACCTATTAATCACACCCTTTTCCTTGCTAGAGGGATCTCACGAGACTTGGTGCTACCACTATTTCATGTACCACATGCTGGGTAATAACATGCAAGAACCTATCTTTCTAAAATGAATTCCAGCCAAACCCAGACTATTTCCACTGATTTCTGTAAACATTAAATATCAGTAAAATTGAAATGTTTTAAGATCACAAACATACGTATTTTACAAGAGTCATTACTATGACAGCTAAGAATCCCAATATCTGAAACTAACTAAAACCTCAAGCTAAAATTATAAATGAAAAAGAAACCTCTCACATCACCACTGCTACAGAATGTAAATACCTGCTATGCACAGACTACAAAAACCTTCCTAACAAGAGCCAAAGTTATTTTCTTACATGGAGATACTGACTAACCTTATTTTGAAAATAAAGGTGGGCAAGTCATGATGTGTTTGTTTTCAGAGTGTAATTACAGATAACCAACTAAATCTTCCTTGAAACAGCCATCATAAAAGACCCTATATTGCTGGTATTGAAAGGCACTTTTATAACACAAAACCAGAAGCAGAAAATAGAGGTTGTATATGAAAATAGCATGAACTACTTTGGATATCAACAATCAGCTTCATTTTGACTGACAGGATACTAGTTTAACTTTTTTTTCCCAGCTATGTGTGTGAATAACTTTCTGTATCTAAGAAGCAGCAAGAATGTAAAATAAATTGTTTAAGACAGAACTAATACACAAAACACTAAAATTTCAGTGCTGGAGGAGCGGTATACAGCTTGAGTGTACACCATTAATTGCCTTGTGTCAACCTCTAGAATAAAAGCACGCTGAAGGTTTGCTCCCATTGCACATTTACCTTTACAAGCAATGGCTCTAAGAACACAGGCTTA
Source organism: Ibidorhyncha struthersii (assembly GCA_013398815.1). NCBI lineage: Eukaryota > Metazoa > Chordata > Aves > Charadriiformes > Charadriidae > Ibidorhyncha > Ibidorhyncha struthersii. The sequence goes on from VZSZ01008498.1 coordinate 252,781, forward strand.
ACATAGTAAAAGAAGGAAATGCAATCAGGATGCCTGATTATATACGTAGCTCCTTCATAGACTACAAAATCTACTGAATTAGTCTCAAATGAAACAAAATGGGTCTTCATTCTCTGACAGTAAAAGCAAAGAATCTTTTCACATTACATTTATAGTGAATATATTTATATTTCACTCTGATAGAAGAACATTTTTAGAATGGCCAAAGGTACAGCAAGCATGCATTCCCATCTGAAGCAGGAATTTAGCACTTGTTTGCAATACCACTTTAAAATTAACCAATGGTTAGTGACTAAAACTCAGTCTCATAGCTGAGGCCACTATAACTAGAAGTGTGTTTTTTATCGAAGGCTCACTTCTGAAAGTTAGCAAGTGACCGCTAGTTCCTGAAGGACATGATGAATGACAGAGCCCTTTTTATTACTATTTCTTTTAAGTCATCTGTCTGCTTTCTCTCTGGAGATGCGCCTACAAAAGTCCTTAATGCTTTCTAGAAATCCACCCACAGCTTCTTAACTATGGACTTCAGAGTCCACAATTGATCTACGATTTTTTTAAATTGTTGTCAGCTGTGATGCAATATTAAAGTAGCTAAATAAAAGTGCCTTTTTTTTTTTTCTCTAGATTGGGTGTCCCCTATAGGTCAGCCTAAAATATTTGAGAAGTGATATAGCATTTTTTTTGAAAAACAATTCACTCTTATTGAATATATAAATATGGATATGTAGCCTAAATTTATGTATCTGGCTATGTAGATTTGGGCTGTGGTATGTAAGCATATATATTTTTCAGTTTCCTTTTTTTTTAATTTGTAATTTTCATAATTTTCATTCATTTTTTCCACAATATTACTACAAACTTCATAGTTCATCACTCTATATTGGAATTATTGCAAGATAGGCATATAATAAATATCTTGCTCATGAAGACCTCACAAGTAAAGAGACACCTTCATCAAATAGTTTTAATTTAACAACACAGACTACTTTTCTGCCATTAAAAATGAAGTGTTATTTCCAAAGTTTTTACTAACATGTTAAAAAAAAGTGTCAGCAAATTCAGTTTTGAAATTGGAGATGACAAGTATCGCATGTTTCATTTTAAGATGTTACCAAAAGGATCATCTAAATAGAAGCTGTCCCATTTAGCTATTATTTTGAATATATTCATGAATATTTCAGTAATTTGAATGCACACAAAAAATAAACAAGTAAAAATATTTTAAAAATATTGGCTTAATTAGCTCACCACTGGAAAATAAAATGATAACAAGAAATACGTTCAGCCAAATGTTTGTTACCTATCACTGATCTCATGAAAATTTTTGGGCAAGTAAAGTGAATGCTATCTCCAAAGATGATAAATCTGAATTGATCACTAAGGCAAGCATAAGCACGTACTGCTGACCAAATATGCTTTTATTAGGATATCTACAACACTGATTAGACTTTTCATTATTTCACCTTAAAAGTAAAATCTAACTTAATATTTGGTGATTTATTTGAGTTTATTACAAATATTCCAAACTCAGCAATGACAGCAACAACACTTACTTCTCAGATTTCCCATTCCAGGAGTCAGGCTCATTCTGGGAGGCAATGTGCTGTGATACGGTGGAGTAGTGCTGAATAAGATATCATTTGGCAAGGCCTGGTCTAGCATTGAACTTCGAGAGCTAGCATATGAAGATCCTCTTCGATTGCTACATATACTCTCATCAGATAGGGTACGGTAAAGTGTCCTCCGAGGAGAAAGGTTTCCATAAAATGAAAACTAAACATCAAAATATGAAGATATAAGAACATGTATTACTGGTTAAGATAATTCACACAATCATACACCATCACCAGTTCCTGGGAGTATTTTTCAGAGTAGGCGCTCTGGAGTTCTTGAGCTAATACAGAAGATCAGAGATTTGTTCCACCATATCAGATCTACTGGGGCCTCAAGAGAGTAACTGAACTAGATTTTCACACTTCCTCTTGATATTTTGGAACACATCACCATGCATTTATCAGATACTGTATAGTTTTATCAATTCTGAATTGTTAAATGAAACCTCCGTAGCCTTATGACAGCAGTCTTTTTTAGAAATATGTATGAGGTTACCAACTGAGGCAACGTTTATTCAAGACTATACATAGAACTACTTGATTTTAATTTGAAATGACTACGCTTTCATGTTAAACATTCTGAACTGATATACGGTGCAATATAATACTTTGGACAATAAAACTGACTTGAGACATTGCATCTCTCCAGATATCACAGAACAGGCTTAGAAAAGAGGATAACAGAGTTCAGTGAAAACTGTTCATGCCTTTCAAAAAGTTACTTAAACCACAACCCAAATATCTACAGAAAAATCAGATGTTACTGTGAAGTAAAACTGGGCCATTCAACTTCATAAGTCATTCTTTAGCACTACAAATACAGTTATTCTTCACCCCTAAAAATGTCAGTTATTGCCTTAATTATTTTGACTGCTTTGTCCTGCATATAACAATTTAATGTCCTGCCCTGTTTTCTTTGTAATCGATTATGAGTTGCATGCTCCCTATGCAGAATGTACACTTAAGAGCAGTAGCTTTTTAAAACAGTGAACATAGCATAGAATTAAAGATATCTACATTGTTGTATTTCTGACAAAACTTGCTCCCTGATGAATACTTCTAAAAGGAATACACAGAAACAATCATGCCACAAGACAGAGTCTTTACAAAATACACTTCATAGCGGTAGTTCAGGAAAGCATCTGTCTTGATGACAATACAGAACATGCTCAATTGTTAGAATGCTTAACTGTGTCCCAGAGAAAACTGACGGAGATATTCAGATTGTAATCTAGGAAAGCATCAAAATACTAAATCCATTCTAGAGATTTCTAAATGAATGGATAGAGGACATACACAGCATCCTTAAATGAATGTATATATGGTATCCTATAAGCAGTGGTTAAAGAATATCAAGAGTCTGAGCCTACTTCGGGACCACATTAGGCAAAGGGTTAAAACCCTCTGAATTGAAGGGTCTCTGATCCTCTTTCCTGCACTCAAGATTCCCAGCAAGCATCCTGCTGCAATTCTTGCCTGTTACTCAAGTCTCCTCAACCTCATACTGCATCTTATCTATACAGGTTGTTCACGAGCTATTGTCGGAGCTTTACAGAGTTTCCTTTCAGGGTGCAACAAAAACTAAGCATTACCTACAGGGCTTATTATTGCCTGATCTATGAAGAAGGTAAAATCAAAAGCGTGATTTGATCCTGTAGAATCTTACACATTCGGAAAATTCCTTTTTGGCTTTGCTGTCAAAGACTACTAACTCACCTACACCAGGATTATTACCCTCTATGAAGGCATAATCAAAGACTGGATACTGCCGAGTCCTATGGCTGGGGATCCCCTATGAGTCAGGGCCTACGGTCTCTCACTTAGTGAGCTTTTGTTTGGGTGTCTTGGGAGAGGAAGGGGACAGCAGTAATTTATCTCAAGATGGACACACCTCCTCACTCATTGTTTCTTATTTAGGTAGCCAGAAACATTGGCAGCTCTTGAAATCATCACAGAAAAGCAATTATTGTATCAATCATAAATCATAAAAACCTCTAGGACTTTATTTATGAGAAATCAAACACATAACACGCATACTTAACATACTGCACATTAAAAAATATATATGATCTGAATTTTAAATTCAGCCCTGCACTTAGAGGACTCCCATGTGTTACTTTTGTTCAGACATGATGATTATGCTAATTAGCACATTGTATAGACACAGTGGTTTAAGAGAGCCTTGACTTAATATCAAAGTGTGACGATTATCTCAAGTAATTTAATTGCTTTGTGCTTTATTCCACATTAAGCACAGAATTTAGAATCATGTATGCTTTGGGGAGTAGTAAATTTTAAGTTCTCTATCCACTTTTCGTGAACTTTTAAATATTACTCGTTGTCTTCATACTATAAAGATAAGATGTATGTTCTCCACTAGCACTGACAATTATGCCTTCTGAGCTGTTGCCACTGATACCTGCATGAAATCGTAATTCAGACTTCAAACAGAATTGTTGGTACTGAGTATCACAGGGCAGGGGAAAGCAGGCTACTTTTATTCACGAGCCTTAATATCATATGAGGTGTATAAATTTAGGCATCCAACCTTGAAAACTTTGCTTTTAATCTTTGAAATTGTAATTAAATCGCTCAACCTGCACCTGTCTCTGCTCAAGTCTAGCAAAGACATACTTAAACAAATCCTGTATTTCATACATAATCATCAAACTAAATATCAGTTTCATATTGTGGGAAATGGTATTTTGGGACTTATGGTCGGTATTTATAGCATCCTCATGGAATATACTGAGCTTGTACAAAATGATATCGCCTTCTCTACAGCAACTTTGGGAATACCAGAAATTCATTTCTAGGATAACTGTGTCTGAGATACACAGAGCCGAAGAAAGTAGCTAACCTTTCTTCTCCCCTCCTCCATAGAGAGGCTGTCTGGCAGCATCAACTTCAGAAAATCTTCTTTGGACAAGACTTGCTGGCTTTCAACAATGGCATTCCTCACAGAAGTCTGGAGTGGACTCGATGCAGACACAGCATCGATATCATCATACACTCTGTTGAGACAATTGGTGGTTTTAGCAAGGGAAGCAACAGTGCTCTTGGATTTGAAAGACTGCACTCATTTTATGTCACAAAGTAAAAATTGTTAGAATTATCTCCTGACACAGCACACTCTTATTTAGAACATTTCTTCAATCATTTTATATTCATGAAACTGTTTGCGGGTCCAAAATGGAATTTTTAAGCCACTGAAAAATCAATTTTAGGAATTCTAAAGAACAACTTAAAAAAGCATAATGTTTGTTTCTCCTAGCTTGCCACTCTCTGTTTACACAGCACATTTCTCTATTGTTAAAGATGTATTTATACATTTCCGATAGTTCAGCACAAATTATTTTAACTTTTACTTCCTTAGTAAAAAAGAAAATCAGTATTTTATAGTGTGTTATCATACCCAGCTTCACAATCTGGCAAAATTACTATGTTCACCTGTGGCATTGTTTGAAGTGTATTGGTAATCGATTGTGCCATGTGCCAAGTGTGTTTTATTATCAGCAATTTCATAAAGCTCTTTATATAAATAAAACAGCTGTCTTCCTTAATTATCAGCATATAAAAATGTATTTACAGTCAACAAAAGACTGTCAAACTGAATTATCTTTCAGCTTCTTTCCAGCAAGAAAGGAGAGAGAGAATTTTAAGAGGTTTACTCTGGAAATGCAATCGAAGGAACTAGAGATTCCCAATCACAGAGAACATACATTTGAAGCCATCACTTATTGCAGCATAATCAGTGACTCTGTCTTCAGCAGAGAGGAAATAAGCTTTGCTACGGTAGAGGGTAATTCTCAGTGAATTATATCCTATAGTGGCACAACATTCAGCAATTGACCTGATTTTCATCATCATTGCTAATTAGAGATGTTATTTTATTTCAACATAATTATCTTCAGAGAGATTTCCTCTCTGTGATGTACAGAAACATTTCCTAGAAAGAAAGAGGTGAAGCAATGCTGTACACCATGGAAAAATTTGAAAATATTGTCTGATATATGAAGTGCTGCCATATTCAATTAATATTTCTTAAATAGAACTAGCTCTTGAAGATACTCTTCCAAATTGCTGTGGTTCCAGTCTAAATATCATGATTTATTATACGATTTTGTTTTAAGGGTTTCATTCAAAATAAAGAGAAATTGTTTCAGGAGTTCATCAGCTTCAAAATGCAAAAACTTCTGGGAATCAATGAAGTTACCACTTAAGAGCAAATACTACTATGACTGAACAATTTAAGCCATTAAAACATTGGGTGGAAGACGGGAGCGGATGAAATCAGCAATGCAATAACACAAAGGAACACAAATAACCAGGATGGGAAGGTAGTAACATCTACTTTTGAAAATTAGGGATTTAAAAATCTTAACTTCAGGCTCATATTTCATAGCACATATATTCTAGCTTACATTTTTAAATATGAATCTTGCCATAAATATGCATGTATATGTAATGAGATATTAGATGCAAATAAGCCATTCCCATTACACAAAGAGTAATCCCATAGAAAACATTTGAAAATCAGGTACTGCATGTCACCTTGTCAATTTATCAAGATATACAGAGCTCACTGTGATTTACTGAGAGACAGAAATGAATAGCTTATGCACAAAAAGAAAGCAAGGAGGTTATCTGAGAAGATGATTTTGAAGATAACAGGAATTTAAAGGTTAGTTTTAAACAGCAGATTCAAACATTACTTACTACTGCTGCAGCACTGGGAAAGTATAATCTTATCTACATTTGAGATATTGTATCTTCTCCTTTGAGCACAAGCCTTTTTCTTTCACCTAAGAACACATTTCCCATGAGCTATTCCCATGCTGTACATATAGCTGTTCGTTAGAACTGTTCGGAATATTTTTGTCTAAATGACACTTGCTAGAAAAAATATGTAATTTTATTGAAGCCTGCATACTTTGTACAGTCTCATGAAGAGAGAGTCAGATACATCTTTTCCTTGTGGGGTCCTAACCACCAGTTCGTACCTGTTCATTAAAAACAACGCCAGAAAAAGATACCAAAGAACCACTAAAATACTCCCAACTGGCACTATTTTTTTTTTTCCAATTATCTGCCATAGACCACCGATATGTTTATGGCCATCTCTCCCATCTGTAATGTATGAGCTGATGTAATAGGTAATGATGTTGTAAGGTTTAATACAGAAATGTCAGGAAGCAAGCTTTTTCAACTAACTAAAGTTCCTGAAGATTTGTAGAAAAGGTCTTCAAGACCTTAATAAAATTGTACCTTCCCAATTGTTTCCTAGAGATTCAAAATGGAAATTCAGAATGTCATACGTTTTTGCCTACGCACACTTTCAGAAATTTCTGTCAGCTTGCTTTATGTGACACATGGGAAAAAGATGCAGCTGGATAGAACAGAGGAGAAAACAGTACCCCAGGCAGTTATTGTCTTTTTTTCGGGTGCATCTTCGATACATAAAGGTACAGGAAAAACCCCAAACATTTAAAAGCGAAACAGAATTTGTCATTTTTAATTTTTCTATCCTATTTTAAAATTTCCCCTTCCCCCAACAAAGTTAAACGGAGTTCTTACTCATGGCATTCAGAAACTTCAGATTCTTCAGGTGTAGGACTCCCTTCTGATTTTTTCCATCCAATGACATATTTACTCACTGCTCCTTGTCTGTGGTATGGTTTTGAAACTGACCCAGAAATCTGTTGACTGCTATTCTGCGACACTATATAGACTTTGGAGGTATCTAGGGAGCCACTCTTTTTCGAGCAATGTGTTGATGGGCTTCCTGAATGATGTGACCCACTGAAAAAGTAAAGAAAACACACAAAAGCAAACATGAAAACTGCTACACAACAAGAAGTAAGAAAGCTTTGCCTGGTATGAAGCTATAATTCTTAATGCTAAGTTTTTCTCAAGGTTAAAATCAACGTAGCAATATTGGTACAGTCATTTTTTATATACCAGCAGTGTATACGTTAAAGCTCTCTGAGAACAGAATTGTGATGAGTTTCTAAAACTACTAATGTACATAATTCAACTTGCTGAAACGCCAATGCAATCGGATATGAAGACCGAGTTCGAGACATACATATAGAATGTGTGTGCAATTTTAAGTAAATATGTACACACACATTATTAATGGTATAATTCTATTTACATCAAGAACTACATAGGGAATTACCCCAAATATCTCTCTGATTATAAAACTTAGGTACTTTTCCACTTCATGTTAATTTTGTCAATTCACGCCAGTTTAGACTCTGTCTTTCATTCAGTACCATTGAGAATTTAGTATAAACAGAAGTAAATTTCAGTTCAACAAAAACAGTCCTCTGGATAATTTTAATAGCCTCTTTTATTAAGAATAATAGCACTAGTAGGCACTAATGAAACCTTTCACTGAAGACCCTCAAAATGATTTAAAATGAACTAAAGCAAACATTTCCTTGAAGAATAAATTTCTTCTTTTCATCTCGGAGGTGAAGTAAGCAAAGCATTCAGAAACCAAGTACCTTGCCTAAAATCAGAGGCTAGAACCTGAAACAGCAGCTCCTAACTTTTGGTCGTTGTTGGTTTAAGAATAGCAAACACAGTGCTATCTTTTAATCGAATCACAAGAGCATTGGATTAATTCACAGAGGACCAGAACATGCTGCTGAAAGCATAACAGACGTGGCTACTTTGCTGTCCATGCAGAATCGTCAAAGACAAGCAACGCACATGCGTAGATGTCATTAGATCAAATTAAAATGTTTACTGTATAAGAAAGTTGAATCATTAAGGCAACAGATTAATAATTTTGATCACAGGTAGTATGTGCATTTAATCTTAAAACCAATTTATTTTCTCTCCTCCCTCTTTCTCCTCAAAAAGTGGAAACAAGATTATGAGGTTTTGGGGGCAGAAAATAATGCGGATGATGTTAAAAGCATTTTGCTTCCTATCCTTACAAATATGCAAAGAAATTATGTAAAGATGTGGTGAAGAAAATAATTCAGTTATGAAAAACAGAAATCTAAAAATGAAGCCACATTGAAGCACAATGTAAAATACATATCAGATCAACAGCAAGGACATTATCCAGAGGACTTTAGACTTCCATTTGTAACTAAATTTAAGAAAAATAGAGCATCCAACCTCATTCTGTAGGTTTTAAATAAGGGAATATTTTTGAAGTGAAGAAATAAATGCCTATAAAAAGCCTGGTTTTACACAATGAGTTCAATGCAATGGTTGGAACAAGCAGTATATATTTTTAGGATCCAAAAGATGTTCTATGATGTAAGAAGCAAAGCAAAATTAAAGGCAGTGAAGCTAAGCTGTTTCAGCTACAGTAACATGAAGGTATTTAATACTTCATGTGCATAATTAATATAAAATAGGACAGAGAAAACCATTAAGAACAGAGGTATGAGACAATGTTGTGCATAGCTCAAGTCAGTTTGAGATACTGTTTCCCACAGCAGGTTTAATTCCGTAAATCTTACTCGGACACTACAGTATTATTTTTTTCAGGGGGTTCTTTAGCTGATGATGTTAGAGAATCAGGCCAGCATCTTTCAACCAACCAACATCTTCTATATGCATTGCGTTTTATCTATTCAGTAAACAGAATACAACTTTAATGAAGAAATGTTGCATTTATAGATCAATGGCATTGCACCAGTCTGTGGGCTTGTTTCTTGAACTTTTACACTGTTTAGCTACCGCAGAACAAGTTTACTATTTAACATTCATAAAATAATTGTGAATGAAAGCCTCAAACATGCTAGAACTTCATTGTTATAGTTTATAAAGAAATACAAACTCAGTGTCTGACCAGTTGGAATATATATGTAAGATTCAGCAGTAGATACCACACACTTGTATGATAACTCAACTTTCTTATGTCTATTTGCACGCATCAGTATTGCGGCATCACAGTTATAAAATGAGATATTTTTAATAATGTTTTCCTATGGGTGCTGTATAGGTGATGTCAGCTTTTAAACCCAACTGCAAAATTATTTATCACTCCAACATAATTTGAAGGTTATGTAAGCAATGTTTAAATATAAGAGTTGGGTCACATAACAAGTCTGACATTTTTCCTGTAGCAAAAGGGTTTGGCACACAAATTAGAAGGTGATAATTTGAAAACATTGCTATTGCCAAAGTGGAATTGGGCAATCCTAATGTGAGTCGTCATCTCAACAATAAATTACTACTTTGGAAATGCCTCGGTAAACTCATTTAAAATCTATATGTTTCCTCCCCCTTTAATTTTTAATTAATCCATAAAATGCTTATTTCATAGAAGTGAGCAGCAGATTACTTAATGGTTACCTGGCACTTTAAACATGACAGCTGCCATACAAGTGCTGAGAATACATATTCTAGCCATTAGAAATCTATTTCAGCTCATTATGATGAAGTCCTAGAAACACAGAGCTTACTTCTAGTGCTTCAGAAGTCTCAATATATAAAATTAAATCTCAACACACACAAAGCAGATTAAAACTGGAGCTTCTGCGTTATCACAGGGGTAGTGAAAGCTTACCATGAACACATTTACCTTGTTTTCACACTAGTCTATTCAATAGTCTATACTATCTTTTAACTTGTGGAAAAAAAAAAATCCTGTAAGACAACACAAGACTAATTCACTCATGTCAAGCATATAAAGAAATGAGGATACAAGATATTATTTGGTTATTTTCCTGTACTGATTGACATTGGAAACAGGAAAATCAGAGGGAAAGAAGAACAATTTCCTTCCATCCTTTACAGAGTAAAAACCTTAACACATAGACCAAAGCTTCAACTTCAAAGTCACCATAAAATGGGAATTAGGAGATAAAGGCAACGAGCGTACTTTCAAAGTGTGCTTTCCAACAGATGTGCTATGCACACATACCATTGGTAACAAAAAGAAGAGCTGAAAATCCATCAGAAATTCAGTTCAGCAAACAAAACTGTAAAGCATACTTCACAATAATGTAAATTAGGGAGGGTGGTATGCAATGCAGTTTCACTATATGTAAAAACTGTCCATTGCAATTTTTCTGATTTCCTTCAACATTAACTTCCAGTTGCACTGTAATAAGAAAAAAAAAAAGTAAAAAAAAAGTATTTGAAATAAGTTCTAGGTGTAAACTTCACTTTTACTCAGGGATGTTTTCCAACTTTAAAAACCTAAGCAATGCACACAAGGTGACATATCAGGTCTCCATCAGACCTGGGAGTAGGGCTAGCTATGCTTTTTAGGCAGACTCATCAAAAAATGCCTGAAAATTGCTCATATAGGCCTTTAGATACAACAACAACAAAAAATAATCAAAATCAGTTAAGTGCACTTTCAAAGAAAGGTAAACAGAATAACAAAAGAAAAAGAGTTCTCTGTATGTTAATCCATAATCCCTAATTTGTAAGAAACACATACCTGGAATGAGAAGAAATTTCACTTAGGTCTCCCATACTGCCTTCAGCTGTATGACTGGCGGAAATAGCAGAGGCATAGCTATGAACAGCATAGATTTTAGCTGGATCATCATCTGGCCCGGGAGTTTCAGAAGACTCTGTCCACTGCTCAGTACGACAATGTACTCCAGACCTGGTGCCAGCAAGGTGCAAAGGGGCCAGAAGAGGAGCAGGCATGCAGGGAGCTGTATCAATTCCACTGTCAGTAGAAGCCCCCTTTATATATGTTAATCCAAGCAGCTCAGGATCCATCAGATCTCCAGAACCAAAGTGTTTTTCATCACTATTGCTGGACGTGTTACTGGATAGGGTGTTGCTGCTTGAGTGGCTTGAACAGCTTTTGTCTCCAATCTTAACAACAAGAAACACAAAAAAGTCCCGCCTCAAGTTAAGCAGTAAAATGTGTCTTCTCATATAAATTACTGAATTTGTGCCATTCAAAGACCATTTTCTTATTTTTTTACAGTATGCTATAACTGCAAAGCATGAAAGGAGCAAATTATATCACCATACCACCAGTTTCTATGAAATGAATTGCATAACTGACTAGACACACTAAAGGTTGATGTCACTGCAAATAAAAAGGCTCTAGTTCCATCTTCTATGGCGAATTTTAAGATCACACTTGAATTTTCCAATTATAGGGCCTGCTTAACATCCATAAAATTGCATTCCTGAACAGTTAAAATAAGCATTTGTTAAAGCTAGAAGCAATGGTAATTATTTGTTTAAACAAGTTCCACTGCAAATCTGAAAAACACCAAAGACTGAATTATCCTTGGCTTTTTCTCAGTGTGGGTGAAATATGCAGCTTACTGGATCAAATTCAATTGGATGTGTGGCTAGTTAAATTGAAGCCAATTGCGACGTATGCGTACCAGATGAAAGTAACTTAAGTCACAGGGCCCTAAGCTATGCAGGGCTATTGAAGTGGAATAATTATCTCAGGCATTTGTGTCAATAAAGTTGGTGGGTTTTGTTGTTTTTTCAAAAGAGATTTTATAGAGAGTTGGATTAACTTATCTACCTGACAGAGTAGCCAGAATAAGGGCAGATGGACTTCTATCAGGGCAGATGGATTTCTATCAGGTAGAATGTAAGTGTGGAGGGTAAATAACGTTTTTACGCGATCCCATTCCTAGCAGATGCATATAAACATAGTTGTTGCTCATACACTACAGCAGTTAGACACAGCAGCCTTTCCAGAAATGATACCTCTATTCCATATGGAAATTAATAGGCCTCAAAATTTGAGAAAATTGTTTTAGGAAAAAAAAGGAAGGGTTACATTTGCATTCATTCTAACCTTTACGGGATGGCTGTCACCTTAAAAACAATGGAACAATTCATAAAAACACAATGAGCATTTTTTTTCAAGGACAGGAACTTGGAGAAAGGTTTCTGGAGAAAAGGCATGTCACCTCTTACTGTAAATGTAAAATGGAACTGAAGTTGAAAGAAACAAGGGTGGGGGGGTGCTGGAGCTCAAAGGCATAAAATTAGCCTCAGAAGACGTATTGCATGTACGAACCTCCCCAAAAATTTTCTGTATGTTGCTGAGCATACATGCTTAGGTACCTTCCTGACCCTGCAAGCAGCAGAGAATCTGGACAACAGCTATTGATACGGACATCTTGAACTGCCCAAAGTTTACTATGGCCGTAGCTTAGGATCATTTTATGCATTTCCTTGTGCCAAGAGAAATTATTGTATGAAAGCTCAGCATGGCCCTAATTGTTACATGTTGTTAAAGACTGTGTCATGGAGCAAGATTAAAAAAAAGTAATAAAAAAATCTGCAGAAATTTGATATTTATTCCAGGAGAACAAAGACAGCTTGAAAATAGCCAGAGAAATTCCCCCCACCCTCCTTCCCTCAAATAAAAACTCATAAAAAGAAGGCATAGACCTTTTTTTCTAATGGTTAAATATTTGACGGAGTTCTTGTGCATTTGCTGTAGCCCTCATTATGAACTCCACTGGCTGGCAGAGTCATATGGCAAATTGAGCTGAACTACAAGGGGATGCACAAGAGAACATTACAAGATCCTTCACAGGGTGATGACCATTTCTTTCTGTTTTACAGCATATAACAAAAAAATAGCCTCATTTTATTAATATTATCTTTATAACAACACTGGTTCTTACTTTGTACAATATAGTTCTTTTGTACCTGCACAACACATATATATACAGAGGCCAACACAAATATAAGCCCATTATGAAATTTTCTGTTGAGATCTCCACCATCCTCAAAGCATGAGAGCTGCCATTAGCATAAAACTCTGATTGAAGTTAAGCAAACTCATCATTTAACTTTGGTATTGGTGCTCTCTTTAATACTGATTGTTACATATACTGGTTCTAGCCTCCTGTCAACTTTGGCTTAAGGTAAAAGAAAGTATTTTTGTCTTCATGTGTATAATCTACAGCATGATTCTGTTTATGATAGTACTTTTTTTGAGAAGTATCAAGCTAAACTCTCATAAGGTAACTATATACGTAAGATAAGAAACTGGCCTTATATTCATACCAATATAAGTCTACAAATAGTGTACAGATTCGTAGTACATATAGCAGGATTTGCCATGTAACAAACAAAAAAAATAGAAAAAACCATGCATATCAGTAGTGTACTTTCTGTCAGTAAGTCATTGAGGACTTTGCCATTACTGAAGACAGGCCACTAAACTAGGTAGACTAGAAATCTGTTCAGCATTCCGAAAATACAAACTACATCTTCGTACTGCTTATTGATAATCATACTACATGGGTATACAACATGACAAGTGGTATGGTGAATATAATTTTTTTTAAAGGTTATGAAATATTTTGCAGATTAAGCAAGCCAGTATAAACGAAGCTGTAAATACACAGCTAAGCATAAACTATACTAGTTTTGCCTCCTCAGTGGCCCAGACCCAAGCACTCTTGGAGTTCTCTGTTTACAAATACAGATTAAACATTATCAATTCACCCCACACCAAGGCAAGCATACTCTTTGCCTCCCAAAACGTACAGTGGTCTTCACAAATTACTAAAATGTATTTTGAAGATGTAGTTTTTAAGTCCAGGGTGGTTTTTCTGGTTTGGGGTTTTTTTTGGTTGTTTGTTTGGGTTTGGTTTTTAGTTTTGTTTGGGTTTTTTTTTTTTTACGAGTTTTGAATGACATCCAGGTAAAAGACTTACATGTGAAAGTTTGTTTGGCGACTCCTTGCCACTGCCTTCTTTCTGTAAAGCCCGGTCTTTGTAGGAGCTCAGGACTTTGGTCGATGGAGCATGCCACTTGGTTTCTGCCATAAATAATTGTGTTTTAATTTCTGAATGCTAAAAAGATGATTATACTGTACAAAGAAAAAAGGCACATGGCTTTGCATCAGGTTTCAAACCTGCACACTCTATGGAATCAGAGATGCCTATCTTTGCAGAATTTCCCAAGACCTACTTTTTCGATGATAATTAAACGAAGTTCAACCTGCTTTTCATCATCCATGAGGCCTCCTGAAGTTCAGGAGTAATTTGTTCCACGTATTATCTAAATATCCCACACCATATTCTGTTAGACTGTCTGTAACAGTCTCTGCTGTCACTATGATATTACATGCTCTTTGTGGATCAAACCTCTGCATCAGAAGGTGGCTGCTCTTCAACAGGCACTGCATTGCAAAGAACATTGGTTTTAAGATACAGTGATATTTATTACCAGAATGTCTAGTTCCTTCCAAAGCTTCCTCTCGTTCTCTGCCTCCTTCACACTCCAGTGAGCCTGAACCTTGGTGGTGTTCATGGAGCAAAGGGGACTGGCACCTTTTAACATAAGCAGAAAACTAAGCTGTTTGGGTTTGTTTTTTTTTTTTCCTAGAAAAATAGTTACATGATGAACAACAACACTTTTCACTCTTCAAAGAAAATATTTTGTAAGTGATTTGTTCAAGCAATTAGCATTTCCCCCCACCAAGGAAGTATAGTAACATTTCCAAATACCACATGGAAATGCTTAAATGCCATTTTTTAAAGAGCACACTGTTATATCTTAAGTGTGAACAGGCCAAAAAGACACTGAACTTTAAGATTAAATGCATTCTTGGGGCTATATATACAAAGTTGTTTGCAATGGAGAACGATGGTAATATATGTTATGAAGTAAGACCCACAGAAAGTAACTCTGTAGTTTTGCAGGTTTTCACACTCAGAACCCATAAGCTACTACCACCAGATCCATTGCTTTGTATTGTACTGCAAAAGTTTCACAAAGCAACACAATAAAACCAAGGTTACTAATAGAAATAACTGTGCTGGAAAATGACACAAGATGCATTTTCATGTGTTTACTGCCAAAAAAAAAAGCTATAGTTTTATTTGAATTATTAGCACCTATTTAGCTGTCAGACATTTCAGTGAGTGTTCTGAAATTCCTTGAGGAGTCTCCAAGATATTGCATACATTTATGCTACATGGAATACCTTATCCACAAACAGTCATGCAAAGAAATATTAAGCTTACAGACGAGGAGTCAAGCTGATGTTTTCAATATTCACATTCTCTGTGAAAAGTAGCTTCTGAAAGCCAAGTGGCAAATCTGAAATGCTTTTATATTATGCTATGCAGATATTGCCATAGCTTAACATTTTATAACAGAAGTGTTTTCGGCAGCTATATTTATATAACAGTGAGAAATTTAAAGTAATTTAGAACAGATGTCTCACATAATATTCTTATAACATGGACAGTATACTGGGGTGGTCTTTTATACACAGATAGCTAACTTCTGAAACTTCAGCACCAAGGGATTAACAGGGATGCAAAAGAACCATCTATATACCGCAACAGCCTTTCAGGGAGAAGAGACCTCTGAAAGAGTGCTACTTTTTTTGAGGAGAGATGCTAGGGAATGGATGCCACTGGAACAAGTACAGTAGGAAATAAAATCTTCGAAGACCATAAAGATAATTTTTTAATCAAATACCCTTCCAATGAAGCAAAGGAGGGGAAATCATTATTTTAATCCAGTTCTGAGCTGATTTCTGGCCTGTTTCTGGGAAAGTAAACCTCAGAACTGTTTGTTATTTACTCGAATTGTAAAATAACAATTTGGTCCTAAAGAATTAAAGCAGTATGGCTTTAAAGTTGTATTGGCATACAAGTTACATTAAAGATCAGTAAACTTCTACATCTTAAAATATGCTAGTAGATTTTGTAAATAAATCTGTGGTATAGAAAATCCACATAATTTTTGCTTTACAAAGAAGATGCATAGGAGCTATAGCAAGATGAAAAAAAAAGAAAAAATCACCAATACCCATCATATCCCACTTGCTGTCTCCATTGGCTGCTCCCACTGGGTCCTGGGTCACTGGAGGAGGACTGGTTGCTCGGAGAACTTCTGTAATGTTAACTAGAGTCATTAACAGTGCACTGACATATTTGTGGGGTTTCAGTTTTGAAGTGGGCTGTGCTTCATTTATAAAATACATTCATTTTTACAAGTAATGCAGATGCAGTGTGAACACTTAATTATATTCATTTTGGGAATTTACAGTTTCATCTTAGTTTCATAAAACTTAAACAAGCATTTTTAAAATGAATTATTTATTTCATCACTATTAAATATTTCCAACTGAACACATAAAAAAGGCACAAAAAGAGAAAGACTAAGTGCCATATCTTTTTTTCCTTACAACTAGCTTTACTTCTGAACAAGTGGGATTACTCAGGAATCAGAGCAACTGGATTAGGTCTCTAAATTTACGCATGGGAAGCTCTCATGATGGATCAGAAATGATTGTTAGTTGCTTTGCATGTATTCCAATTTTCAACACAGTAATCTAGAAGAGGTAATACCTATACTTTTCTATTTTATTAATTCTTTGACATAGAAAAACAATAGGAAAACTTTTTCATGCATAGTGTTATTTTGTACTTATTATTTAAACTTTTGAGCCTCATGTATTAACGATGTCTCTAATTACTTTTTGGATTTCCAGGCAGCTGAAGTGCAATATTCAAATTTGGTTTTGATCACCCTCCTGTCCTTCACGTCTGTGCATATCAGCCCATAACTATAATACAATTTCCCTCAGTGACATTACCTTGTAGTCCTTATATCTCCCTTCTTTTCATATCATGTCTGTTTGTTTGGTTTTGGCTATATGTAGAAATGAATGTGTATACACAGGGAAGAGGTGAAAAGAGGTAATTTTGGATTTACGCACAACACTTTCCCAAGAACGTGACATTCAATAAGCAACTTTACTGTTCAGCTTGAAAATTTTAAACACATTAGCTATTATATTTTCTCTAACAGGCAAACATATAAAAGAAGTAGATTGTGTAGTGCGTAATTCTTCAGGGTGTCTCTCTCTGACAAGTATTGACAGGACTGAGCCTTTCTCAATCAAGTGAAACAGTCTATAGGCTATGCTTGAATTCAGTGGCATGTTCTTGCTTCTTACCACCAAGAACTTTGCATTTCTTGCACAGCTTAAGTGATCCAGCAGTAAGGAATGAGCAAGTTATGTTTCCAGCCTCCAGACGGATGTTTAGGACATTGTCCTCAGAACTGAGACACTGGTTTGTACCATCCGGGGCTGAAGAATGTCTAGATCCCAAGCCTCCCATTTGTTGGACAAGTGTCTAGCCGTTAGCCTACTAAACAAAAGGTGGCTACAAAAGGAGAACCACAGAAATCCAGCCAGTGAATGCCTCACACAGCTCCTTTACAGAAAAGTTAGAGTTGCCTGCTCTCAGGAATGGATTCCAGACTCCAAGTGAAAGGACGCACTCACCTACAAGTGTAACTCAAGGACTAAGGTACACAGAGACTTCTTGGTGTGAAAAACAGAGGAGGGAATGAGTCTGAACTGAAGCTTTACTCTTAGGCACTTGCTATAAGCAGCTGTCACAGAATTAGATGTTTTGTAGAAACAGGAGCAGAGCTTGTATTTCTTAGTGATTAATATGATTCTATGATCAACACAAAAACATTTGGATTGCCTTCTCAAAGCACTTAACTCTCCTCAGGAACTGTACTAGGAGCATAGGTGTTCACCTCCCAGTTTTTAATTTCACTTCAGGGACTGGGCACCTAACTGGTACATGTCACAATAGTTGAATTGTTGTTGCTTAAGTCTTTTACTATATTTAGCCCACATTTCCGTTGCTTCTTCCTCTTTTTCTCTCTAAAAAGAACCATTTAATCACTGACTTCAACGTTAGTTCATTGTCAGACCAGTTGCTCTAACTTCCCTGTTTTATCAACCTGCTTCTTCCTGCCTGCACTCTTCAACTTGTCTAAACTGATATTGGGTCTCTGAACCTCTAAAATCTCTTCATCATTTTCCGAGTCTGAGTATACATTTTCACCCTTGCAAGACAACTTACTTATAAGTACTAATCAACCTTATATCAGTCTCTTTTCTTTTAAGCCCATCTCTCTGCCAAGCCATCAACTATGCCTCTTCCCATGTGGAAAGGTACCTTTCTTTTCATGTTTCAAGACCCACATGTCACAGTTCATCATTTTCCTCTGTTTTCATTATTTATACTCTGTACTATGTCTTCCCCAGAATAGCACTTCTGCACTGTACTTGTTTCGTCTAAGTGATACTGGAATTTCTTCATGACCAGAGATAGCCTCTGTCTTAGAATTTTTTTCTGTATGCTTCACTGAGTATTAGGAGAAGCGCAATTTATGTTTGAAGTTTTCTGGAAATGAGTAGTACGTCAGAAAGCTTTCATTTTTTCCCCTGCATAGGCATACAGTATGCTTAATAAAGGTCCATACATCCTGAAGTATTTCTAGACATTTGATACATTGTCTCCTCATGCTAGATTTTACTGAGAATTTCAGTAAAAAGATATTAAGGAAAGCTTAAGTGCTATAATGGTATATACATGCTTACAGAAATGCACCTCTCCTTTTTTTTTCAGGGGTGAGGATGCACATAGGGGAGGAGAATACAGATGGTCATAACTGGGAGTCTGCCTTCCCCAGACCACGATACAGACATATTTTCACATATGTACTACTATTACCTGTATATATTTCAAACAACATAAAAAGTCACTAATTCTTTTCTACTAATTAAGATAGTGTAGCACTAGCTGTATTTCATTATTCCATCCAGCATTTTTTAAAGCTATTTAAGACTAGTATTTTAGATTTTCGTATCAACTAGATATTTTTGACATGCAGTATTTTTTCCTTGGAAATTGGAACTACATTGCAAACAATAAAGGACAGAGATTTCTGCTCAAGACATACAGTTCTCCTAAATAATTCAAAGGTCAAATGTATTTACAAATTTTTAACTTTAAAAGTAATTTTTTATCTTATGAAGAATTATGATTAAAATAGAGCAGAGCTAACATTCAAGGATATCGTCCCATCATCTAAGAGGTGTTGAACATTCAAATCACAAGCTCTGCTTTGTTTAATTAAAAGCAGAGCAAAGCAAAGCATAAGGACTGTTAATGAGTTACAGAACCCTTTGAAACTATGCCAATAGCTTGGTAATGAGATTAAATAATTCATTTTTAAAGGGATGAGTTCATTTTATTCACGCTCGTTATTTGTTTAAATAGGATCCCAAAAGGTGGGGTACAGAACATTGTTTAGATCAAAAAGTCACAAGGCAGTTTCCCACTTCATTGATTTGGGACTAAAGGGAAAGGTAGGATCCCAGTACAGTCCACTTTCACCACCAACAACGACAGTCACTTGTTTCAAGTAGAGGGAACTGGGTTCAGTGAATGCTCTTTAATACAACCTCAGAATTAAAATTACTGTCAAAACTCAACAAAATAAGGTTTAAAACTTAAGCATACCAAAGTTCTAGAAAGCAGAGCTATCTAAAGTAAGACACATTAGGAAAATGACAGGCATTAAAGGGAGAGTATATTACCTTGCACCATCTGGCAGTTTTCTATCGAAGGAAGTGCTGCGAGGAATGGCTGTCTGAGCCTGCTGGAGAAGCTGCTGGCACTGCAGTCTGTCAGATGTTCCTAGGATTGGAGAGGCACGAGAGAGAGGCTGCCCAGCGGGAGTCGGCACCCGATGCCAAGTGGTATTCCTTCTGAAAGGGGTTTTATACTCACATGGGGTGCCTTCACTGTCAAGTTTGTATTCCACCATGGGTATACGACAAAGTTCTGAACAACCCCTGTGGGAGAAATAAAAATGCTGATCAGGCTCACTGGAGGGAAAAGAAAAAGAAATCTTGCATTCTACAGTCAGAAGCATATGCATAATTTTCTCCCAGGTGCCTAAAGGTGTTCATATAGCATTGCAAAGCCCTTCGAATGCTTTGAAACTATCATGCCAACCAGGTAGGAAACATCTCAAAATAAAGGATTTGCTCTCATGTGCTCAAAGGTTTTGGAACTCTCTCCTTGCCCTTCAAAAAGGAGAAAGTATTAAGTTTTTACAAATTAATTTGCAGCTCAAATTTTACATAATAAAAACTAGTAGATGCAAAGCATTCAGAAGTTAGCAAACATCAGCTTCTCCTATAACAGCTTTAGTTTGTTTAAATTTCTTAAATACAAATAATTTCTTCATGTAAAAATTTACATATCCAGAATTACAAAACATGTTTGCTGCTTTGCAGCAAACTAAGTGTTTCTTAGTGGTATTGAGAACAATCATAGAACGGTTTAAGTTGGAAGGGACCTTAAAGATCATCTAGTTCCAACCCCCCTGCCATGGGCAGGGACACCTCCCACTAGACCAGGTTGCTCAAAGCCCCATCCAGCCTGGCCTTGAACACCTCCAGGGATGGGGCATCCACAGCTTCTCTGGGCAACCTCTTCCAGTGCCTCACCACCCTCAGACTGAAAAATCCCACCTTGTCCCCCCCTAATGATAGGGCATATACACGGTGATGCAAATGATTAAGTGGCATCTAAATATATATATTTTATTTTTTTTCAAACTGTACTTTCTAATGTCTCTCTATGCCTGGAGGAGATGGGGAGGTGGAAGAAAGGGACAAATCAGAAACAGTCTGGCTTGTAACTTCTGCTTGAAGCTTACGGTGTGGTTAAATACTAACAGCATTCCCAGAAAGTGTAAATCCAGGTAAAAGTAGTCACGGTGTTCCCCAAAAAATCAGTCTGCCAGTGGGATATTTGTTGTAGACTCAGCCTGGACTTGAATTAAGGGTTACTGTTGCAGAAACTAGTTAATAGAAGCTTCACGCCCACTTTAAACCAGCACTGATTATCATATTGCAGGTATTTTATATTCTCACATGCTGTCTCCATTATTTGTTTAATAGGCAGTCCATACTAAATTAACATCTCTAAAGAAAGTATCTTAAATCGTTCTAATGCAGAGCATAAAGTTTAAGTAAGAAATAGTGAAAATTTGCTTCTCTGTCTCAACTACAATTCTGCTCTATCCCTTGAGCTGAGTCTTGACCGAGCTTTGCTTTTGTTGAAAACTCAACATTCACCATTTCCAACTAAATTAAAATCACCTAGAGAAAATGTAATAGAGTGCGTGTAATGTGTTTACAGTCTTAATCTGGAAATTTTTTTGGCACAAATGACGCAGCACAAATGTGTGGTTCAAATAAATTGTACAGGTTCTCCTACATTAAATTACTCTGTCCCAAAGTTTCTGAAACAAACACCAAAATAACATTTTCATTGTCATTGCTCTGG